>CM021110.1:224594926-224813933 GCA_007115665.2 Sequoiadendron giganteum
AAATGACGAAGCTTAATCTTAAGTTTGTCATAGAAAGGCGCTCATATGACCCTTGGGGTCTTTTGGCAGTTCGCCTTGGCAACAATTCTTCACATAAACCTACCATGGAGGATTATAGGTTCAGCTGTGAAGATGAGCTCGAAGTGTGCACATGCAATTACAACAGATCCACTCTTCCACAGATCGTTGGTTTCTTATCAAAGGATGTGGAAGGTTTATCAGATGATGATGATGAAGTCATACTTCCCACATATTTTAGAGATCAAATTGATCATCAGCCACTTTGACCCGTTGATTGGTATGCCAAAGAGAGCACTTCAATTGAGGAAAGGACAAGTCGGGTTGTAAGGAACAGTAGGCTATTCCTAGATAGCAAGAGGACACGGAAGGTAGTCACTCCAATTACAAAGCCACCACCGATTAACACTACATTACCTTCCACTTCTAAATGGAA
This sequence comes from Sequoiadendron giganteum, assembly GCA_007115665.2. Classification (NCBI taxonomy): domain Eukaryota; kingdom Viridiplantae; phylum Streptophyta; class Pinopsida; order Cupressales; family Cupressaceae; genus Sequoiadendron; species Sequoiadendron giganteum. The sequence goes on from CM021110.1 coordinate 224,595,381, forward strand.
ACCCAGAGTAAAAGCAATGAGCAATCCTCCAAAGGGTACAAAGGGTAGCAGCATGTTAGGGCACTCGAAGGAAAAGATGAAGATTGCTGATGTAAATCAGCAAGAACAACAAATGGATACAGCAACAAATACAACTGAACAATGACAGAAGTAGAAGCAAAACCTCCTATTCCGTCACCACCACAGCAGTCTCCAATTCACGCTGACTTGGAGCCTAATTCATCAATTCATGACATCTCTACACCAACTCACTCATCAGGAGTTGATGAGACGAGAACTAATCCTCTTAGCGATGTTGGTCGAGACTCTTCGTCTTGGCTTGAGAACATCCTAGGTAGGAAGAGAAGAAAGCCTTCTTACTAGTTGGACTTTGCTGAGTTTGACAATGTCTACCAAGACACAGCTGACAAGAAACTCAAGAAGCAAGTCCACATGGAGAAGAACACTAAAAATGAGGTGGTCATCGAGATTGCAACGCCACCAGTTGACAAAGATGCCAACGAGGTTGAGGCCGATGATTTCACATTGGTCAAAGCCAACCTTGGTAGAAGTATACGAGAAACTAATGTAAGCCTCTTTGAGGTTGCAGCAGTTAGCTTGAAGGAAAGAGTGATCAGAGATGTTGAAAACAAGGCAGCCCTCAAGGCTGAAAACCAACAATTGTGGCAGCACATCTCCAACCTCCTTCATGGTACTTCAAACATCACCGCCTTGCTTCCACAAATGCTGGAATTACTTGCAGAACAAAATCAACTAAGTCAGTTGGTTGTTTATGGGAAACACCTGAGAGACTAGGTAGTGTTAGTGTTTGGTAGCTTCAAGAGATATTTTCTCCTTAATTAAAGGCAGGTCAGCCTACATATTGCAATTAATATTTTATATTTATCATCTCTAAAGTAGCCGACCTAGTTGATATGTCACCTAGTTTTGTATATATACAAGGTGGTGATCTTTCATTTACATCAAGTCATTATCACCTCATAATTTGCATCAAGTAGCAGCAGAAGTTTGCATCCTCCTAGCAGTAGATCGAATTCTTCAAGAAGAGATTTTCATCATTTATTGTATCAAGTCCACCCTTGAGAAGGGTCTGATTTGTAAAGTAGATTTCTGCTCTTATTTATTCAATATATAAGGGATATATTTTGTTGGGTTTTTCTCCCTCGAGAAGGAGGGTTTTCTCAAGGTATCTTGTTGTGTTTATTGTTCATTTGTCGTATTTCTGCTTATTTCATTTTTGATCCTAAAACTAACAAGTAGAAGAGTTTGTCACCAGGGGCAGGTTCATACTTGCAAAGATGTACCAGTTGAGGTACAATGCCCACAACCTTCGCTCAGAAATTCAGGAATCAAAGCTAAGCTTGGCGGAAAGGAAACCCACGGATGAGATCACCATTGCCAACTTGAGGATGGCATATGATTCGGTCACTACAAATGAAGACAAGGAGAAGCTTTTTACTTGGAGAGAACAACAAATCTTCGAGGTAAAAACATATGAAGCAATTTCTATAGAAATGACTGAATACAGATAGAAGGTGGCAAGTACTCTCAAGTCTCAAGTTCGTAAGAACTTTCGTGTCACAAGTTCCTTGCCAGTATCAACATGAGGATGGTGAGTACATTGAGCTTGGCGTAGTGCAGACGGAATTTCAGGATCTAGTTCATAGTAGTTTTAGAGGTGACCCTGTTCACTGCAAGATGATCAAGTTGCAGCCATGTCAACAAGGTTTGATGACACAGCTGTAAGGAGAAGTGAATTTCAAGATCAGATTGTGAGTGGCAAGGAAATGTTATGGAGGCATCACATCATTCAGAAGAGTATCAGTGCTCTAGATGATGAGGCAGTTAACAGCTTCTTGGAGGATATGATTGCTCGAGTTGATGAGTGAACTGCCAGTTGAGGCGTATGACTTTCTCCAAAGATAGAATTTTAGATCAGCAGTTAACTTGACGCCTTTGCCAAGTTAACCAACTGTCCACTTTTCATGCATGTCTATCCTTGGAGATATTTCTTGTACAATTGGAGTTAGTTTTAGTTTCAGAATCAATTAACTGAGGTAGACTTTCTAGTTAACTGTTAGTTACCTTTGTTTAGACATAAGAATAAATCTTGCTGATTGGCAAGAACTAATTGTTAACACAAGGGGATTTTAGGGTTCCCTACTCCTGTGCTCGTCTATAAATAAGAGCAGCCTTTACTCATTATTTCTTAACCATTATTACTATAACAAAATTGTTGAGCCTTAGTGCCTTCAAGCTTTGCTAGTCAATATATGTTCACTTTGTTTAGTGTAATTTGGTTGATCGTTTATTGTAGGTTTGTCTTCTTGCAAACAATTTGCTGTCCCAAACGTGTATTTGTTGTTGGAAAGTTTTGAGGAAATAAATCATATGCCCACCCTTGCTTCGATCCAAAGTCTCAAAATATTTTTCATGATATTGTTGTTTTAATAATCTTTATTTCAATCTACACCTCAAAAGTACAATGAGTTTTTGAGGGAATTTTGGGACCAAATTTATCATTTGATGGTTTACTTTCATGAACTTTATTTTAGCGTACATCTGAAAGAGCAATGAGCCTTTGGATGTGTTTTGGAAGCCAGTTTGTCTAAGTTTTGTGTTCACCAAAACATTCCCCGTTTACTTCTAAATCCTCTTGGTCTGAATTTACTTGAAGAGATAGAAGCGTTATAAGTTTAGGCCTAGCTGTAGTTGAAGTTACGAAACCAGAGAGAACCTCAACTGCAATGCAAAGAGTTTTATAAACCTTGTGCTCTCAACTGAGATAAAAAGATAGGAATTTAGTTTACTTATTCTTTTTACGCATAATCAGAAAAAGAGGGAGCTTCCCCTCCTAATTTGAAGAGCAGTCTAACTGTTCATAGTTGTCTGTTTCCAATACGCACACCATGTTGATGTTATTGGCAGCGTTGGGCTTTTACTTCCAATCCAGTTCACTCTATGAAGAACAAATTAAATGATAGCCTAACGGTTATTTAATTTGTTAAAGCATCGGTTGATGAAGAGGCACTTCATCATTACACATCATCTAATTATTGTTAATGAGGCCGACATCAAGAAGACGTGATCCTAAAAGATACGATGCATGGAGGCTGACATCTTGTTTCTAAGAGACGCGATTATTAAAGAAGGCGACATGAAGATTAAGGAGATGCGTCCCTTCATTATCATGTGTATATATATTCGATGCTTCTTCATTGTATGACATAATCGTATTCATCATTAACAGTTCAAGTTTCAGTCAAGTGCGAATTTCTACAAGTGCAGATCGAAGGCTTTGAAGGAGGTGAATATATTTATCAAGAGCATTGTATTATCTTCAAGAGATATCAAATTACTTTGATACTGTGCTTGGCCTTATTATCGGCCTCATTGTAAAAGTGATCACTGTTTGATATACAATATATAAGTGATATATTGTTGCTGGGTTTTTCTCCCTCAAGTGGAGGGTTTTCCCAAGGTATATGCTGAGTTATTGTGTCTGTTTTTGAATTAAATTTCTGCCTTAATTATCTGATCTTAAAAACTAACACACCAAAGGCGGGAATTGAAATGCCAACAGAGTATTGTGGCAATCTTATACATGCATTAATGACATTTTTGAACTGTATCTTTTGGCATCAATTTACCATACTTGCATAACAAGATTTATGTGCACTAATATGTTGGGGGCCTAAAAAGGGTTGAACAATTGTATGTTTGGATCTATATCGTATTTGGTGGTGTTGTGATTTTGAAAATTGTAATAGTCTCCCAAACATTTTTGACAGCAGTTATGTACATTCATATGTTACTTTGATCAAGGGCAAAATTGTGTGTTAAGAGAGGCTTGACATTTGCATCAATAAAACACATTGATTCCTTAAGAAGCAATATCTTATAGTAGCTAATAAGTATCTATCCTACTATTGGAATACTATTTTGATGAGTATTTAGTTGACTATTATAATCAAGAGGAATTGTAGAGTTTAGATTCCTTATCACTTGTTCACCATATGCTCTCATCTCACCCTCTTGAGATCATAGTGATCAGAAAGTGACAAGTTCCTGACTCAAGCATAGACAAGAATCTCGAAAAATTGTAAGATTTCTTAAAAAAATGAAAAGGGACATTAAAGTGGTATCAGAGCTTTGATCTTTCTAGCTCGAAAGGTAAAAAAAAAAAAAATTAATGCAGCCCAATGAAAGAGACATTAGAAACCATCAAAGAGAAAAAAGTTGCAAAATCAAGGTGTAGAAATAGAAATAGAAGAAGTAGAAATAGAGGAATGAGGTAAGAGAATTCAAACAATGAAAAAGAAAAAAATTAGTATAGTGCTATTGTCAATATGAACCAAGGACAGCACCAAATGGCAAACCCCATGACACAACTTTTGTAGACAATGTAGAATCTAAGTATTTGTAATGTCCCCAATTTCGCCCTCCGCTTTTCATTTGGATTTAGCCTATTTCCGAAAATCCGTAGGCTACTCAGATGTGCAAATCAGGGTTTCCTTGTTTTAGAGGTTTTGTGGCATTTCTTGGAATTTACTATTTTTAGTAAATTCTATTTTTGGCAATGAGCAGTTGTCAGTTTTTCAGTAAGTCATCTTTTGTGGAGCAGCTGCTAGGGTTTGAGCTTTGGCTTTTAAAAGCATTATTTTGGTGAAATATTTCATATCAAGGCAAAATGTTATAATTTTAAGTTGACCCCTTGGCCTAAGGTGTTAACTTTAAGTTGTGTTTAAAAGAGGGTCATGAAGGGGGACGCCTTCATAAAGGAGTTTTATTAATTTTTAATGAAGTTTTAAATGCCTTGAAGTGGACGCCTCTTTGGAGAAGATTTATTACTTTTTGAATTTGAAAATATGTCAAAGGCTTTTGGCGTCCCTTTTTGAGAACTTGAAGAGTCATCTCATTTTCTTTAAATATGAAGCTTTGCTCCAGCATCTGGCATCCATGAATTTATGCTAATGTTATGCTGTCAAAATGACAACTTGGTTTTTACTTCGAGGGATGCTTACCTCCTAGTTTCAATCCAATTTCGTGTTTGAAATATAACACCTAATTGGTCTTATTGCTGCTTCTCATTCAGACTAGCAGATGGAGTTCAATTGTTGAAAAAAATTTGGAGTTTTATCAATTTTGGAGTTGCTAGTTTATCTACAGCTGAATCTGTTTTTTGTTCACAGCTCATTGTTTGATTTAAATATTGTTCTGGGTACTGAAGCTACCTGATTGTGGACCAAGGGCGACCCTTTTCACAGAAAATCAGAATTTAATATGAAGTCTCCAATTTTTAAAGGCAAAATCACCCCTCAGCCATGTCGTACCACTTAGAGAGGGCATTGAAATTTGTGCCATGCAATTGGGAGGTTTTTGAAGCGGTTTCAGTGTTGCAATTTGGTAGTCTATCCTCCAAAGAGTCTTTGCAATTCGTTTCGTGCCATTCGGAGGTAAAATGAAAGAGTTATGAATATTTTATTGATTCACAGTTGTTGGTTTTACATTTTTCAGTTTGCTGGTATAAAAATCAGATTGCTTAATGTTCAGATTTTGGTTTGGTTTTCAATAATTCCGAAGGGTATTATAGGGAGAGATCTTTTCCTATCAGTTGTACTTGATTCTATTGAAAAACACTTATCATTTGCAGTAGTTCTCTTCATTGTAAAGCTGATAACAGTAGTACTGTTTCAGTCTATTTAATTGCTGCTTCTTAGTGTTTAATTATTACATTGTAACCCCTAGACGGTTTACCGCCAGTGTGGAAAAAAAGAACTTGCTAATCCTTTCATTGTACCCACTGGAAAAGTGGTGAATTCTCACTCTTGAGTGGATGTCTGCCGCAACGGATGAATTGTTTATCTGTAATTTCTTTCCCCCCACTGTTTTAGTGGAAGAGTGGAAATTCTCTCATGGCTGGTTATCCGCCTAAGTTCTTTCAATTTTGTAATTAGCACTCCGCCATATGTTAGCACCTCGCCTTCTAAAGGATTTTGTGTGCACATTCTTGGTGTTGAGTTTAATTCCTCTCATTCAATTGTAATCATTTCAGTTATTGATTAAGTAGATCCTAGGGATCCTCTGACCATATGCCCGCCCCTCCTCCTTAAGTGGTTTTAGGGCGCATTCTTGGTTAGAGTTCTTTTCCGCATTGTTTTGGTTTGAAGCTAACCTTAACGAGAGCATGATTACATTGTAATTATCATTGAAAGTCAAGAAAAAATTGAGAGGGTATCTTTCAGTATCCCAAGACCACTTCAAACTCCTCCAAGTGAAAGGAGTGTCTCTACAAATAACAGAAGCATGATCGATTCAACATCCAAACCCTTCTAGCCTAAGTTCCTACAAAGAGAAAAAAATGGACCCAAAGGTAGAAGAGAAAAATTGAATTGAAGATAACTTTGCAGCTTATTTTGATGAGTATAGAGCTCTGGGACCTAAATTTCATGCAAAAATGTCTCTCACTAACTTTTGCAACCTAAAAATGTGAAGTGGAACAAAAGAATGAGAAAAGGCCAAATGCAAATCAGCCTCACAAAATCTACAACACAGATTGGGTAACACCAATCCTGATTTTGATGGTGCAAATAAATGTGTGGCTCATGCTTGGGTTCAAAAACTAGATTACATATTTTTCATTATACCCTATGTATGAAAAAGAGGCCATAAGATTTGTTACCCTTCATTTAGAAGGTATAGCACACAAATGGTGGTGCTATGGATTGGTCACCCAAGGGCACAATCTCATTGGCACATGTGATGAATTCAGCTAGAGATTAAAAGACATGTTTGATAAGAAAGACCATTAGATTCATTCCAAGGCATTGGCCAATTAAAACAATATGCAACAGTGGATAGCTATGTTGAAAAGTTCCAAAAATTATCAGTAATTGTATCTAATGTATCAAAGAGGAGACTTACTATATTTTTCATGGGAAGTTTATCAAAACATCTTAGAGGCTTGGTCAGGTCCTTTGACCCACCATCTCTCCAAGAAGCAATTAGAAAATACTTGACACTTGACTTCAATGCCCTGAAACAATTTTTACTCAAAGGCACCCCCCATTGGATCAACCAAAGAAAACTTTCCAAAAGGAAGGATCTCATGTATAGCCCTATAAGAGCATGCCACCAAGGAAAGAGGAGGATAATAGAAACGAGCTCAAGAGGAAGAAATTGTGTTTCTCTTGCAAATGAACCTTCAAGGAAAGATGTGGGATTTGCACTAGAGGCCAATGGATTATTGAGGTACCATAGATGCATCTATGTGCCTACGTTAGGTGGCCTCTGCCAAGAAATTTTAGAAGAGGAGTATCAAGCTCCTTATGTAGCAATGAAGAAGATGCATGAAAATCTTCATCAATTTTACCATTAGAATGGTTTGGAATAAGACATTGTTGAGTTTGTGGTGCAATGCCTCAAGTGCTAGAGTTAATATAAAGCATGAACATCCAACAAGTTTTCTTTATCCTAATAAACTATTTGTGTGACAATGGGATACAATTTCAATTTCCATATATTTCATTGTATATCTTTCTATTGCCATGGTCATAGTCAACAAGTTGAGCAATTGTGCTCATTTCTCACCCATGAAGACCACTTGCAATGCCACGTTGATGGTTAAAGTCTAAGTTACCGGTTCCGATACAGGTTCAGATGCGGGTACGGGTACAGTGACACGACAATTTTTTTTTCCTTGGCTACAGATATGGGAATATATATAAGAACAAAATTATAAATTTAATTATAAGAACAATGAAACCGGACCAGGACCAAACCAGGCAGGGTACAAGGGGCTAAACAGCAATACCCAGTAACACAAGTTAAAGTCTTTCTAATTGATATTGTTCCACTTCATTGTATTCCACAAAGGATCATTTCTAACTTCAAATTTTTGGACTTCCTCACAAAAGATATTAAGCACAGCTCAAATTTAGTAACACATATCACCTAAAGATAGATGGAAAACAAAGCAGGTAAATCTAGTATTAGAAGATATGCTCTAAATGTATGTTATGGACCAACAATCCAAGTGGGAGGATTATTTGTATCTCACAAAGTTTCCATATAATAACAGTTTTCACAGTTCCTTGGGTATGGCTCCTTTTCGAGCCTTGTATGGTAGACCTTGCAAGACACCCTTGTTTTAGGACATGGAGAGGCAAGTGACCTTGATTCAGCAACACCTCTTGGCAGCACAAGATTGCAAAAATAAGTATGTCAACACCAACAACTTGGATTGACACTTATCTCTTGGCAATAAAATTTTACTAAAGGTAACAACCTCATAAGAGTCCAATCCATTATGTAAAAAGCTCTAAGATTGCACCCCAATTTGTGGGAGCATTTCAGATTTTAGGGCAGATAGGTCCAATCGCCTATCCCCTAATCTTACCACCCAGCTTGTCTCACATCCACAATCATTTTCATGTATCGCTTTTGAGGAGATATATTGCTGACAATATTCATGTGCTAGAGCAGACCATTTTGTAGGTAGAGGCAAGCAGCCAAATAATTTTGGAGCCCATCTGCATTTTAGAGCATTCAAGACTGAACCTTGAGAGTTGAAAGCTAGACAAAGTAAGCATCCAATGATATTATTTTGATGAGACTGCAACCACCTAGGAGGATGCATCTCAGCTGCGGGTATTTCATCCCCATCTTTTTCTGCATTTTTTGGAAAGGGACCCTGTATGGCCCACCTATGTGATGACCATTTTGCAACATAACCCATGTTTTGATGAAAGCTTTTGCTCGAATGGTTATTTTGAGACATCTGCACTTTATATTTCCTAGTTTGATTATTAAAATGTTGCGACACTATTAAAATGTAATATTTGATAAAGGTCTAAAATTAAATATCTCTAACAGAGCTGCATGTTTGGTGGAATTATGTCTGCCTATGAGATCTTGTATTTTGGAAATGGAACTGTCTGTGCTGTGCATTTGAGGAGATGACATTGTATTATGCTTCAGCTATGTATTACAGTAGATGTATTTGATGTGTTTAGGTGTGCAGATTACAAGTCAGCTGGGATTCAAGAGGATAATTTATGTGTAGAGCCATAAATTTCTTTTTAAATGGTAAAGCGAAATTGAGCCTTGGGTAACCTTGTAAAGACAAATCACCATTAGAACCTTGCCATGTGATGGTTAAGAGATCATCTCTCATACCTTATAGTCGCTTATGTTTTACTAAAGTTAATATCTAAGTGGTAGACACTAGACACAATGTATGTATGGGGTTTTTATGTTATGACAAACCACTATGTGGTATGTTGCATGGTGACTTAAGAACTCATGTTATGCCTATTAGTGTTTGGTAGCTTCGGGAGATATTTTTCCTTAATTATATCTTGCTCAAGGCACGTCAACCTTCATCTTTTATAAATAAAATATATTTGTTCTAGGTCGGCCCTAGAGAGAAGGCCACCTAGTTTGGTATTTATAGAGGATGGAGTCCTCTCATTTTTAATAATCAATTCATTCACTCTCCAATTCGCATTTTCAGCAGCAGCAACAGTTCGCCTCCTAGCAGCAGATTCGATTCTAAGAAGAAGTGTCATCTTTTGTATTTTGCTTCAAGCCTCAAGGAGAAGTGTCTCCATTCATTGTATTAGTCTTGGCCTTGTGTAGGGCCTGATTTTGTATGTAGTTTCTGCACTTATTATTCTGATATATAAGAGAATATTCTTTGTTGGGTTTTTCTCCCTCGAGTAGGAGGGTTTTCCCAAGGTAATCACTGTGTTCATTGTCTATGTGTTGCATTTTCTGCTTGTTTGCATTTCTGATCCTAAAAACTAACATGGTATCAGAGCGGGTTTAGAGGAAATCCAATCAGATTTGACTAAGAAAAGTTTGCAGTGTATGAGGATGCTAAGATTGAGAAATTCCTGAGTTGATCATTATTTGGGGTTTGTGTTGCATATACCTAGGTGCCATCAGTCTTAGCATAATCAGACCTAGGAACCCCGTATTTTGAAATTGTGAATGCCATATGTTGTTTAGAGAGGGCGTATGGACATAAGAAGTGTGGACATGAGCTTACAGCCTCGAAACTTCAAGTTTTTCAGACGTGATACTTCATTGGGTGGCTACATGGGAGTGTATGCTCTCATTTGATAGGATAATAGTTGCTGAGTCGGAGTCATGAATTATTGTGAAGATTGCTAAGACAAACCTGCATCTTCAGGAGTTTTGAATGCCTACCAGACTAAGCATAAACTTTATCAAAATGGACAAATGAACTATGCAAGAAATATGAGCATAGTCATGAATTACCATACAAGCTTGGCATGAATTTCTGGGACTCACCATGACCTAGGCGATTGTTGGAACCTAAGTGCCATAGTTGGAAGAGCATGACCAATTAATGATTGAGGCATTTCACCATTGCTAATAGTGGGTATTGCAGAAAGGACGTGAATCTCAGCAGTAGTGGATTTCACTTTCCAAGCAATTACCCTGTTACTTCCTTTTCTGTTGGTTGCAAGTTGTGGTATCATCTAATCTCCATTACTAAGAAAAGGAATCGATATCAAACCTGTTGGGTTATTGTTGGAAGCATTTAATTGAATTGTTGGTCAGCGAATCAAGATTTGTTGTTCTCTAATTACTGTGGTTGTTAATAAATTTTATTGAGCCCGTAAATGTTAAAGAAAGAATTCTTAATGTTGGGCAGTTATCAAGATGATATCCAAGTTACTGAAGCTCAGTGGACATTTTGGAGATTGAATAAAATCTTGGGGCTGAGTCTTCATTATTAGCTGGAATGTATATACAAGAAATTAAAGGAACAAAGGTCCAAGATGGTTCTGGCAAGATGCTGGTGACAACAATTGGTATGAAACCAGGATGAGGGTAAATTGATGGCAACATTGAGTGAAGGTGGTGAAGATGAAACACCGCTTTAGGTCTAGCTCAATGGTGTACCAACATTAAAGAGATAAGTATTTTATATTTGTACCTTTGAATAATGATCATGGATTTAAATAAACATGTAGTTAATAATAATTCATGCAATAACATTGGGAATTGTGAATCATGTATGCTACCAGCATCGATCTGTATATTCCAGTGTTCCACGAGCGTTGGGGACGGGGGGACGGGGAAACGTGCGGGACGGGGCGACAAAGGGCCTAAGTTTGGGGACGGCGAGGGGGTGGCGGGGTGGTGGTCCTGATATAGTTATACATATACTTATAGTACTTGAAAAACTAGTTTTGAAAAGATGTATAACAGTGTAAGAATTACATTTCAAATGAAACTATAGGAAATTAGTAAAATTATAACATAGTAAATACTAAAATTTGAATTACTAAATCTAAATACGATGATTTCTTGAATGCTAATTGCTAAATAAAATTTGGCAAATGAAATTGTCAAATTGGAGATTTCTATTATAATTCATATCACAAAGTCTATAAAGATGATTACATGATTCATCATTACAATAAGTAGCATTACAAAAGACAAAATGCCAAAATGTCAAAACTCAAAATGTAGTGAAGGGAGGCCTCTAATCATTTGCAAGTGCAAACTCCTCATCACTCGAACTGCTGGACTCCACAAGGTCAAGATCCCTCAAGCTCACACCAACCAACCCTGCATCTGAAGTGGTAGGATCATCCTCATCAATCTGTGAAGGCTCCTCTGGCTCCACATCTCATCATGCCGCTGGACTCTCCTTGTACCCAAGTGTCTTGCGGTCTATGAGACGCAAAGCACTGCGTACAGCCACAAGCTTCTCTGCTCTCTTAGAGGTAAGTTTGTTCCTCTTAAGAGAGTGGATGAAGCTATATGTAGACCAGTTCCTCTCAACAGCTAAAGAACTGGAAACCTGGGATAGCAGACGGATAGCTAGAGTGGTGGTCAAAGATTTTGTACCATGACAATTCCACCACAAAAGTGGGTCCTCCTGTGCCATAGTTTTTATATCCATCTTTGCCGCATCTAAATAGCCTCTAAGAGTGGCAAATTTGGTCCACTCAATGCGAATTGTGCCGGTATCTCTAGAATCATACATCTTCTCTATGTACCTAAAGAAACCCGCCTTCACCTCATCATCCCGAAGCGGTGTCACTCTACCCGATCTAACCTTGTACCACTTAGGATTCAAGGCAAAAGCAGCCATATGCAAAGGAGTGTTCAACTTGTCCCATCTACGCTGAATGATTGGCCGGATGTGCTCATTGTAGAATGCTAGAGAGGGGTCCTTCACGCGCACAGCAGCCCTCATCTGGTCAAGCATAGAGTCGATGCACTCATACACCTCTCCAAGGTTAGGTGCATCCCCATCCCCATATCTAATAACCTGGAATACTGGAGAAATGATGGAGACAATGTATTTCGCATCAGTCCAAAACACATCACTCTTCACTATCTCCTTCACCCTTCTCCCCTGCGTTGTCTTGGCCTCGGCCCACCTATTCCAATCATTAGTCATAACCATGAGTTGCAATGCCTCTTGCAACTCAATCATTCTCTCCAAGAGAATGAAATATGATGCATATCGGGTCTCCACCGGTTTCAAGAACTCCTTCTTTGCGAAGGTCCTGAAGAGTGCATGTGAAGTGTGGTGGTTGCAGATAAACATCTGCACATCTCTCGCATCGGTGACCACTCCTCTAATCCAATCAATCTTACCCATGTCCTTGAGTGCATTGTTCATGGCATGCACACAACATGGGGTCCACCAAATATGCCTATAGCTGCCTCAATGAGTTTCCCTGCTGCTCTACACACATGGGCTGCATCTGTGACTACTTGGACCACATTTTGTGGCCCAACCTCCTCAATAGCCTCCCTGAGGACCTGAAACTGAAAAATCAGCATCTTTGAGATGCCCTGTACAATCAACTGCTCTAAGGAAGTATGGGCCCTCTGCACATGTGACCATGATGTTGATGAGTGGACGATGGCTAATGTTCGTCCACCCATCCATAACTATGCTGCACCCAGATGCCACCCAACATGCCTTCATCTTCTCCATCAAAATATTGATCTTGGAATAGCACTTATCCAAGATCGAAGTCCTCATTTTCGTCTCACCTGGTGGCACATATGATGTTCCTCCCTTCGCCACCATAGCCATCATCTCCCTATAATAAGGAGACCGTGCAACATGAAATGGAATGCCATTGGCAAAAAGAACTTGCCAATGGATTCATCTATCTCATCTCTCAAGTGCACATTAAACATATCAGCAATGGGGTTACTCTGCGATGTCTGCAACTTGCGTTTCCCTGCAGCTATCCCCCTAGCGGCACTAGTAGTGGAAGAGGATGGAGATCCAAACATCATTCCTTCCGTTTGTGAAGCATGAGGAGAAGTATGTGGCGGATCATGGATGTGCTGAAGGGCTGCTCTAACAAACAAAGTAGTAGGGGCTGTAATATTTGTGTCATCTAGAACGCCCCAAAGCCTATTAAACTCAATTCTATAACGTATATTTTTAGTTTCCTTCAGAAAATTACAAGGCTCCACACCTTTTCCTGTCCAAAAAAGAAAGTGTGCATTCACTCTAGTGATGCTACCAAACCATTCAGCCTGACAAATGTGGCACTTCCACTTCCTTGTTCCCCCACCTGCACGTGATGTGCCTTGTATTCTTGAAGCAAACTGTTTGAGAGGAGACTTAGGATCAAAAGGACCCCTAGCATACTCTGCCAACAACTCTGAAGGGCAACCTGTACTAGCTGGTGCACTCGCCATGGAACTAGAATGGGCTGCAGGATCAACCCCATGGTCATCCCCCTCATTCTCAGGTTCAAAATCTGAATCATATTCACTATGGGAATGGATTTCCATGTCATCACCACTCATGTTATTGCTCATTGTGAAAGTGACTGCATTTCACAAAATTAAAATAAAATCAGCCTAGTTTAACAAATTGAAATACAAATTTAAAATTTTAATTTTGAAAACAAATTTAACAAAATTTACAATTTATATTTTCTAAAATTTGATGTTGAATCTTGAGGGCAAAATGATGAAGATGAATGAATCATTCATCATTTTGCCCTCAAGATTCAACATCAAATCTGATTTTGAGATGAATAAGAATTTATTTTTTTTAAAAACAAGTTTAGTATTAAATTTTTAAAATAAAAAACTTGATGCTGAATCTTGAGGGCAAAATGATGAATGATTCAATCATCTTCATCATTTTGCCCTCAAGATTCAACATCAAATCTGATTTTGAGATGAATAAGAATTTTTTCTTTTTAAAAACAAGTTTAGTATTAAATTTTTAAAATAAAAAACTTGATGTTGAATCTTGAGGGCAAAATGATGAATGATTCAATCATCTTCATCATTTTGCCCTCAAGATTCAACATCAAATCTGGTTTTGAGTCTTTGAAATGAATAAGAAAAAAAAAAAACAAGTTTAAACTCATAAAATAAAACAAAAACAACAAGAAATCTGAAAAAAACTTCAAAAACCCTACCTTGTGCTTGATAAATCTCTTCAAAATGCAATAGAATCCTCTTCCTCCTCTTTTTCTTGCTCCTCCTCACTCCTATAACACTTGCAATCACTCTTTTCACTCCTTCAATCAAAATTCTTCAAGTTTTTGAACTGTTTTTTCTCCTCTTCAGCTGGCTGCAAAAAAAATCAGTCAATTAAAATGTGACTGAAATGATAAAGAAACATTGTTTTGTGTTGTTTTGGGGGAAGGGGTGGGGCCCATGCCAAATTAGGGTAACCATAAAGCACTTAAAAATTTGATTTTATAATTATTTTTCAAGTTTTACGCCCCCATGGATGTGGGCTCGACGAGAAACGGCCAGGCGCCTCCCCGTCTCCCGAGAAACGTCTAGGCGTTTCCTCAGGAAACTTGGAGACTTGGAGACGTCTCCCAAGGAAACTTGGAGACGTCTCCATGTCTCCTAGGAAACGTGGAGACATTTCCCCGTCTCCGGCGGTGGCGGTGGCGGTGGCGGGAAACGCCAAGTACCCGTTTCCCCGTCCCCGAAACGTCCCCGTTTCGGAAACTTGCAAAAAAAGGAGGGAAACGCGTCCCCGTGGAACACTGGTATATTCCTCTTCGGAGTAGTTTGATTTTATGAACTATTGTTAATCTCTTTAAAAAGTGCAGGATGGATCAAGGAGCAAAAGGATGATGAGAGATTGCACAAGGAATTCAAAGGGAGTTAATTTCCAAGAATCAAGACACGAGTTGAGATCATGTCCAGGAAGAGGACTAAGGTTCTGAGATCCATCAATGGAGGGGAGTTCACTTCCAGAGGATTTTTGTAATCTCTATGTTGAGGCAGGGATCAAGAGGGAGTTTTGTGACTCACTGAGAAGAAGTGAAGGTGTCAGCTAAGTGGGTTGCAGTGTTGCAAGGCCAGGTGCTAAAGTCCTTGGAAGACCTCTATAGCTACCGAGAACAGAATTGCAAGCTCCACAAACCTATTCAAAATAGGGTGATCTAGGATAAAGTCGAGGAGGACAGTCCTAGACTCTCACAAGTCAGTAGTGCTAGAAGTGTGCATTGGAAACCGTTTCTCTAAGGCAAGCATTGCAGGCAATCTTGGACGAGGAGGTCAGAAGGTTGATGCAAGTACTTGGAACTTCAAAGGGAGTCACATCATCATGAAGATTTGTTGTAATGTATATTTGTCTGAGACGGAGAAATATGAGGTGAAAGCCCTTGTAGTGTATATTTCTCTAAGACAGAGAAATATGAGGTGCAAGCCCTTGTTCATCTCTGAAACTGAGATGAGACGTCATGTTGAGAGACTCCATGACGACATCACGTTGAGAGACTCAGTGATGAACTCTTATACATCTCTGAGACTGTGTTTATTTCCACACATGGGAGTAGCCATTGTGGACGTCATGTTGTGAGACTCCATGACGACATCACGTTGAGAGACTCAGTGATGAACCCTTGTACATCTCTGAGACTGAGATGTGTTTCTTTCCACACATGGGAGTAGCCATTGTGGACGTCATGTTGAGAGACTCCATGACGACATCACATTGAGAGACTCCGTGATGAACCCTTGTACATCTCTGAGACTGAGATGTGTTTCCTTCCATACATGGGAGTAGCCATTGTGGACGTCATGTTGAGAGACTCCATGACGACATCACGTTGAGAGACTCCATGATGAACCCTTGTACATCTTTGAGACTGAGATGTGTTCCCTTCCACACATGGGAGTAGCCATTGTGGACATCATGTTGATAGACTCCATGACGACATCACGTTGAGAGACTCCATGATGAACCCTTGTACATCTCTGAGACTGAGATGTGTTTTCCACAAATGGATGTAGCCATTGTGGACATCATGTTGAAAGACTCCATGATGAACTCTTGTACATCTCTGAGACTGAGATGTGGTTTTCCACAAATGGGTGTAGCTATTGTGAGTGTCATGTTGAGAGACTCCATGATGAAGATATCTGGAAAAATACCTCCCTAGCTAAGAGGGAGTGTTAGTGTTTGGTAGCTACGGGAGATATTTTTCCTTAATTATATCTTGCTCAAGGCAGGTCGGCCTTCATCTTTTATAAATAAAATATATTTGCTCTAGGTCGGCCCTAGAGAGAAGGCCACCTAGTTTGGTATTTATAGAGGATGGAGTCCTCTCATTTTTAATAATCAATTCATTCACTCTCCAATTTGTATCTTCAGCAGCAGCAGCAGTTCGCCTCCTAGCAGCAGATTTGATTCTAAAAAGAAGTGTCATCTTTTGTATTTCGCTTCAAGGAGAAGTGTTTCCATTCATTGTATTAGTCTCGGCCTTGTGTAGGGCCTGATTTTGTATGTAGTTTCTGCACTTATTATTCTGATATATAAGAGAATATTTTTTGCTGGGTTTTTCTCCCTCGAGTAGGAAGGTTTTCCCAAGGTAATCACTGTGTTCATTGGCTATGTGTTGCATTTTCTGCTTGTTTGCATTTCTGATCTTAAAAACTAACAATGCCGTGTGTGTGTGCATGTGAGAATGCTATGTCTTAATGATTTTAAAAACATTCAAATATCTCGTATTTAAAATCAAACCTTGATAAATAAAAATGTGCCAGCAAGTGGAACTGCCATGTTGTTTCTTCTCATGTAAAGGAAGCCTTCAACAATGCAACTTGACATGTCTGTTTGGCATCATAAGACCTTCAATTAAAAAGCATTGACCATCAATTGGAGATGCTTGCGTGTTGTGTACATCCCTTACCTTGGACTTATTGCCAATATGAGTGTTGTAAAAGAAAATAGAACATCACACATTACAAAGCCTTGTGATTGTTGATGGGTTTACCTGACATTCTGAAAAAAATTGTCACACATTATTAAGTCATTTTCACTGCTCAAGAGCACATCCCAACCTGAGCTTGTAGTTCAAACTTGCAACAGCTAACCACATTGCCTGCAATAGGAATTTTTTCTGTTAATGAGTTGCATGATGTGGTTCTCCAAATGGCTAATGATAAATTCCTAGGCGTGATGGTTTCCCCAATGAAGTTTACAAAGCCAAAGAGACCAATGACCTAGACCTCAATCAAGTACACTTAGAATCTTTTCTTACAAGCTCTCTCAGCTGACAAATTTATAAAGGAAATATGAAGTTCATTCTTACAGATGGCAAACCAAAGCTTATTACTAGTTTGAGACCAATTCCTTGCACTCAAAATTATATTTTGTTGTCAATAATTCAACCTAAAAGGCAGACTTTATTAAAAGCCGATATATTCTCAACAATATTATTGTTGTTTGGAAAGACATGGAATGTGCTCATTCCTTAACCAACCAGCTGCCTTTATTAAGATTGATTTTGCAAAAGACTATACCAAAATGGAGTGGCTATTCATTTTTACCACTCTATAGGTGCTTTGTTTTGACCCCAACATTGTCAAGCCTGTACACTTTCTCCTCAAAGACAGATCAATTTGCATCAAAACTAGTGTCCAACATATAATAATTTGACTTATTCCACCCCATTTTGCAAGGATGGCCGCTCACCCCATCACTCTATAACTAGTCTGCTGAGGGGTTTGTAAATCCCCTTGCTCACTATGCTTCCAAAGGGTTGATCAAGAGAAATTCCCTTCCTAAAGATCCGTAGCAGCAAATTACCCAAGGCTAGCTTGACAATGACTCTTTTTTTATTTTGGCAAAGGGTAAGAGTCAGTTACCCAAGCTATAGAATGATTACAAAAAATTTGTTAAGCTTAAGAGTCTACCATTAGATGAGCCAAGATACATTGTTGCCAATAATATTTTCTACCGTACCCTCCTTGGCTCTTGCAATATGGATAGAAATGGACACAACACAAGGAGAATTCTTGGGTATATCATTTGCCTTTCAAGCTTCTCTTGCTGACCTGTGTTCTTATGTTCTTCAAAGAGTGCAAAACAAAGCCTACTAATTCATCAAATCACTCTCTAGCTTTTAAGTTTCATATTTGTTCGAAGGTCCTCACCAACATTCATCTATTACTCTTCCTTTGTCCCCCTCAACTATGGCAGACTGGAGAACATGCTTAGGGGTTTTCTCTAGACCAATTTTGAGGAAGGAAGAGGTTTTCACCACAACTTGGGATTTCTGTTGCATGCCACATGAAATTGCTGGGATGGGCATTATTAATATTAGAAACAAGGCATAACTTTTTATGCAACAAGAAATTATGTAAACCATGAATGACAATCAGATATGGGATGATAATTTGGCTACCTTGGCCTAGCTTTAAAGTTTAAAGGCAAATTCAATCTCTTAGGAGCTAAGTTTGTTATGGCCACTCCTAAAGAGCATCTCCACAAATTGGGATTAATCCCCTGGCCCTCTACTGTCAGTACTAGCAATGCTATGTTGACACACCATTTACTCAATAGAAATCTCAACTTGGCTATAGGTGGCATGCTCCTTAGTTAACCTGCATGTAGCTTAAATCATAATGGAATCTTAACTCTTCTCCTCAAACTTGAAGAAGAAGGTTCAAGACCATCTGACCAGCCCCTGTTGAACCCAAGAAAGTTTATATTGTTTGGTGTCTTGTTTGCCAAGGTCTCCTTGTTGGGGAACAAATTGTGCACTTGTGTCTAAATCTCAACACAATGTCTGTCACCAACCAAAGTGTAATGTCCCCAATTTCCGAGTAGCCACCACGGAGTTAGTTTAATTAATTAAATATTAATTTGTTCTGAAATAATATTTTGGACAATTATATTTAATTAATTTATTTATTGTTAAAGTGACTTTAATAAATGTGGTGCTCAAATATTTAATAAAAGTCACTTTATAGTTGCAAAATATTTAATAAAGTGATGAAGTATAAAAGAGGAGGAGAAAAGGGATTAATCATTTTGGAGAAATTTTATTATCGGGGCAATTTTGAGAGTACAGCTTTCAGGAAACTCGAGGACGAAAACCCTTGAGCTGGTCGGTTGGATGAAAACCCAATTCATCTATTGGGTGGATTCATGTCAGAGTTCACAGTCAAGGTTCATTGTGGGGAAATTTGTGAGGT
The DNA here is from genome assembly GCA_007115665.2 of Sequoiadendron giganteum. Taxonomy (NCBI): domain Eukaryota; kingdom Viridiplantae; phylum Streptophyta; class Pinopsida; order Cupressales; family Cupressaceae; genus Sequoiadendron; species Sequoiadendron giganteum. Next base: position 224,614,863 of record CM021110.1, read on the forward strand.
CTTCTACGAAGACAAATTTCGGATATATTGATCAAGTTTCCAGAATAAGGTATTTAATTTTATTTCTCAGAATAATGTTTAGATGCCGGATTGGTGCTGGTATATGATTTTGAGGATTATTCATATCTACAATATATAAAAGACAAATCTCAGGAGTGTGGTTTGAAGGTTAATTCATCATAATCTGATATTTACAAAGGATGTAACTTCTGGCTAGTCGATTTCACTAAATTATTATTGGTATTTGGTTTGGTGTTATCATATATCCTGTGGCTGCGTAGTATTTCCTCAGCGCTACATTCTCTTTAAGAAATTGGGCATTTATAAGGAAAGCATACTCTGATAGAAAGGAACAAAATTTATTAAGTCAAACCGTTGCGTATTAGAATGATGTGGAGTTAAGAACTTTTATGGCGAATGCATAGCTTGTGTACCCCTACTATATTCCAACGTGTTATTATCACCACCCAGTGAATATGGAGTTAGGTTGCTATCTACACCAATAGGCCGCTGAAATGATTCATATAAGCCAACATCTAATTGTCATTAATATATTGTGATTAAAGCTAGACCCGCTTATTGTCCTTGGATGGTCGCAAATAGACTATAGTCGCCAGCGCTTGGTTATTGGTGAAGCTGGGCAAAGAATGGAATAAAAATAATCATGATTTGAAAGTTAACTTAATCCACCACTCATGGACTGATTATGGAATCGGGGAAATTAAAGGAAAATGATTGCATCGGAAGCATAGCAATTCCTTCAGCCGCCTTGGTTAGAGTCAGCAGAATTAATCAAAGTCAGCAGATTCTAGAAGGAAGACGCACCGCAGGGTGATATCAGTTTGTGAAAGCAGAAGAGGAGCCACAGCAAGGAGGGAATGTATCTTCATCAGTCTGTATATTCATTACAGGTCAGCACTAGAATTGATTCTGAGTTTAACTGTAATCTATTTTTATAATCTGAAGGAGAATCAAAAGTAAACGCATGCTTGTAAGTGAGTGAGGATATTTACAAACTGAATAGTTATTTTCTGAAATACTTTACAAATCTGCCAAATGTTATTTGAGGAAGAAAATAAAGTGGACAACATATTATATTCAAAGGATTGCAAATAGTTTGACAAAACGCCTGCATTGTCAAACTTGTAAACAAATTGCAAAACTTTATAGATTCTTGGTCTAGAATCTTACACAAAGTCTCTTAAGCATCTTTCGTGGTTTTGCCAACTTGTGCACTTGGAAGTGTCTAAATTTCAACACAATGTCTGTCACCAACCAAAATCTCTTAAGCATCTTTCATGATTTTTCCCATGTGCTCAATCTACTTGGCACTAAATATGTTCAAGCCCACTATGCCCAGCAAGTAAACTTGGCCTGTGTTGCTTTTAGAAGGTAAATACTTAGCTACCTGCACTCAAATTCAGCATTTCTCACTTCAAAATTGTATCTTGGTTATGGAAAGATAGAAATGAAGCTAAATTTGCACGAAAGAAGATATCTAGTCATTTTGCTTCTATCTCACACGCTTTTGTGATTTATAATGTCATGTTACAAATACAACTTTGGGCTGAAAACATGGCCATAGAGGTTAAGCACCTCTGAACCCTGATTGGCCAATGCAGCAATGCCCTTTGCCCTATCTGTTGGGTACCTCTTGAATCATGACCTCTTGGGAATTTGACTGAGATACTATCACATGCACTGCCAATCACAGAGCTATGCATTTTTCTCATCAACCATAAATAGCCCTTGTGTGCCATGTGGGAATAGTGGTGGGCATTTTGGCTTTACTTTGCCTAATGTCATCCATAATGGACTTGAAAATAATTTACTTCACCAAGCAGCGACAACTCAATTGGAAAACAAAGCTAAAATAAAGAACTATTTTGTCGATCACAAAACAACTAGTTAGAAGAAGCTGGTTGCATTATTGCCAAGACACTTTCAAATGTGTCAAAGCAATTTCACATAGAACAATAGCAGTTCCGTTTGTGACATGGCAATTTCATTAGTGGCATGGCAGTTTTTTTAACTAATAATTGTGACAGTTTTGTCCATTTCAAACGTTGAGGCAGGACAACAGCAGAAAAGATTTTGTATGTCCTTTAACACTTAGAAGTCCTTCATTGCTTCAAAGGATAGTTCCAAAGTATGATAACTGAAAGAAACATTAGCACACAAGTAAAAGAGTGTGCAAGAGTAAAGGTTTGCAGTCTAGTTGGCGTATGAGCAGAACTAGTTTGATGTAGAGACTCAGAGTGAACGTATCAGTAGGAAGATTATTGTATATGCTCTCTCAAGAGTTCTTTGTAACTATTTTTTATCAAAGGAAGGATAAAAAATTCAACAATTGCCACTTCTGGCTGGTTTTACCACACTAGGGTTTCCAGAGAAAAATATTTAGCAACTTATGAACACCAATTCCAACGTTTCGTGCATTCTTAACTACCAACTTGAAGTTTAATTCAAGTAGGATAGTCCTGGCATCTGTAAATACCCAGCAAGTAGAGAAACCTGAGAGATTAAGATGACATTTTTTGTGATGGACCCAACTGGCTCTGTCTCAAACCCCTGTGTTAAATTGCTTATCTTTTGTGTTTTAAGTTTTTTAGAGAATTTTCTAGAGAGAAATAGAAGGGGTGTACAACATATAAATGCTCACAAAACTCAAATCTGAGCTAAAACTTGCAAAATAGAAATGCAGAAGGTATTTAATAACTAAAACAATGAAGATACAAATTACAGACATACTCAAAATGCTCCAGATTATTTAAATAAGAAAATAATTCCAATTGCCAGCCAAAAATGGTGAAACTGACAGAATTGGATGCCAGAGCTACAGATCTTACTTCTCCCCAACAGAAACTGGATACAAGCAGTTGTGAAGGAGGGACGCCAAGAATGGAACACTGTCTGAAGCCAAAAGGAAGGCGTTTTTGCAAGTCCCTTCACACGCCTAGCCTCCAGGAAGACACATTTTCCAAGGCAAATGGTACGGCCAAGGAAAGAAACTGAAGAGCTGATGCTGAAAGCTGCAAACTGGATGAAGAAGACATCTCTAGTATAGAAGCCCTCTTCCTTATTGTAACTAGTAAACAAATCAATAGAAACTCTGATTAAGCTCAATAGAACCTCTGAATGAAGCCCTCACAGATGCACTAATTCGACTGGTCTCTCACAATCTCAAAAATGCTCAACACTGAAGAAGAACTCGCTCTCCAATGGAAGAAATGCTCAAACCCTTGTCTCATGAATAACACAGGAGAAAACCAAGATGGCAAAGTCAAATAATCATTGAATCAGTTCTATTTGCCAAAAATGCCTTATATCCCCAAAAGGCACAAGTTTCAAGAAAAATACGACTTGGCATATTAAAATACATTTAAAATGTATTTAATTCACTTTTTCCATAGTTGGCAATTAAATAATTGTTTTACCAAGTTGAACGCACTTTTTGTACCTTAAGTGATTTAATATAAATCACTTTATGATATATTTAAGTGATATAATATTTATAAAGTCAATTTGACTTTATAATAAAGTGTTAAGTTAAATAATTAACTTAAACCACTTAAATATCCATAACTCCCTCTAAACTCCATATATCTCCATGTCGTCAAAAGCTGGGGAACACTGAACCATAGATGCCTGTACTGAAACCAATACTAGAGTGAAGGAATGGGCAACGACAATACCCACTAAAATGGTTACTGACCCTCTAACCAGATCCTATTAGCCTACGAGAGTCTGAATAATAGGCTAACCACCATCAAATAAGATCACGCCAAAAAGGGGGACATTACATTTTCTCCGCTAACTCTCAAAAAGTAGATATATAAGTTAATGATAATCAAAAAGATTAGGCCAGGCAACTGAAATGGGAACTCTTGCCTACTGATGTAGATCCATCCATATGGGAAGACAAAGTTAGAAAAGTAAACCAGATAGCCCTCCATCTCGTCTTGCTAGTTTCGTGGCTCTGAAGGAAAGATTTATGTTTTACTGTTGTTTGTGCCTTTTATTGTCTGCCTCTTGGGGACTTACAATTTATTGTAATGTTTAAGATATTTCAACTTTTATTGGTCTCAGACGTTCCACTTTCCTAAGGCAGTGTACCAATTACCCTCAGATGCTTGAGTTGCATACCATTCCATCCACTTTTTTTGCATGAACACTTTTTACTTTGTTTACTATATGCAGATTTATTTATTTTAAATAATAATAATAAGATTGTTCCAAACAAAGTACCATATCCCCAAGTTGATGATTCTGCTGTGCATAACATTAAGTTAGAGTCGAGAATTGGATTGCTGGAAAACAGAGATATAAAAGAAAAGAACCTCTAAATCATCAAGCTCAAGTGCAGTTACACGACCAGCGAAATCTGCAAACCAAGGATTGTGTACTCCATCAAAACCCCATTCATACGTGATTTCTTGTCCTTCGTACTTTTCATAAAACCGCCCGTCCGTGCACCATGACAGGCTCCATTCTCCTTCCATCCCAAAAAGGTACTGTTTTCCTGCAACAACAAAGCAACGCATACTTAGATAGTTTTAATTTTTCACTTGGAGAAATTCAACAGCAAATTTATGTATTAATCTATCTTTGGCCTCGTGAACGTTTGAATATCATCTTCTATTCTATCTATGTACTCATAAAATTTTCTGAAAAGGGAGAACTCACCAGATACCGTAAAATGCTGGTTTACATTGGAGCGGGAAACTCCCGTCGCAAAAGATACCTTGTTGAGGCATTCCTCTACTAAGACTCTCTCACTATCACTTCCTCTAACAACATTTCCAGCTGTAGCTCTAGGTGGAGATTGCTTGCAATGTACCACTATTCGTAATTTAGCAGACCTTGAGGGAGTGGTGCATGCCTTGCTATTAAAGCGGGAAGAGAAGCCTCTGCTTATTCCTATTCCGACTCCTCTTCCTCTTCCTTCTGAGACAAATCCCCTCCAATGCCATGGACTCACACTGCACGTACCCATCTCCGCCACAACTACCGGACCGAACTTCGCTATTGCGAGCGAAGGGTTATACCGTATTATCACATCTAAATTGTTATTGAATTGCTAAGTACTGATGTATCAATTTTAATCAAAATCTATGTAAATGTAATTCTTGTTATGACTTTGGATGACATGTAAAATCGCGCACCTGTGCCCTTTTGGTGGGGTTCACAATTTTATTAGTTCATGCCAAGGAAGTATAGGCACCAACGTGTTTTAATTAGTGATTAATAAATTTGTTTTGAGATATTATTTTCATGTTCTATTTGATAAATATTTGTATATAGTTAAAAATGCAAGATTTTTAACTTTTTAAATTTTAAAAATTAATTTTTTTCAATTTTATTGGTTACAAAATTTTGAACTGCGTATTTTTAAGAAGCATAAAAAATTTATGACAATTTTTGAAGAATTTTTTTGAATTCTTCAAAAATTTGTATACTTGTTATATTTTGCATTCTATTCATTTATTTACTTGTTTATATGACCACCATTGTACAATAATTTTAATGGAGATTTTTTTTAAATTAATTTTAAAATTTTCAAAATAATAATTATTAAAATATTTTAAAAATATGCAATCTTTTAACATTTTCTTTTAATTGTTGTTTTAATTTTTACTTTAGATATTTATAAGTTTTTTTTGCTATATATATAGATAAAATATAAAAATTGAATAAATGATCGTTTTGAATATTTAGTCTTAAATTATTATTTTAATCTCACAATACAAATATCATTAAATTATTAACAAAATATACAATCTAAACTATTGTTTTTCAATTAAATATACAACTTACGTATTTAAAAATAATAATTAGATATAACTCAAAAAATTCATAAATGTTCAAATAAAATTTCATTCAATTTTCATGGTTAGTATTGATCAATGTAGAATTTTGTGTGTTGTCACTTGTAATTAATCTATTTGGTTATTTTGAATCTTTTTAGTTTTTGTATATCGTCATAATTAATAAATTTAAAACTTATCAACTTCAAATATTTTATATTTTTAAAATTAGAATTTAATTTAATTTTACAATATAAAAAAGTTTGTATGTAAAAATGAAAAAAAATACAATATAATGAATATTTTTAAATTTTAATTTCAATTTTTTATTGTTGAATTATTTAAAAAGGAATATATATTTCTATTTAATATTTAATTCATTTATATTACATAATCATTATAATTTAATTAATTATGAATTTAATAATTAAATAATAAATATTCTATGAATTTTAGAAAATAGAATTTAGTTTAATTTTAAAATGAAATTTAAGTTTTGCAAATATTGTGTTGATTTGATTATTTATTTGTTTTATGATTGGTTATTCAAATTAAGAACAATGCAATTCAACTCAAAAATATAAAAATAAGCATGTAAAATATTTTATGCTTTTTTGAAGTTAGAATTTAATATGATTTTAGAAAATGAAATCACTTGGATATAAGGAAATTAAAAAATGTTGTTTTTATATATATTTTTATTTCTTAATTTATTCTCAAATTATAATTAATTAATGGTGAATTATTTTGAAAATAATATTTTATTTTATTTAATTATTATGAGGCGGTATACAGTGATATACATGAAAGCAATGAAGGGATATATTTTTTGAAAATGACAGGCAGGTGGAAGTATGTGTTGCATTGAAAATTGATTACCAAAATTCATGAAAGATGGTTCTCAGTGAAAATCTTAGATTCACTGGAGATGGTTTACATTATTTATATTAGAATGTTGGTTTTTTTCAATTTGATATATAATTTCTATAGAAATATAAATTTAGAAAAAATTAAAATGTAAAGTAAAAATTTAAGGGTGAATAAAGACATATTCCCATGATAAATTTTGGAACCAATTTGTAATTGATTTGAAAATTGTTTTTGAAGCATCAGCTAGGTGTTTTGGGTGCTCCTCTTGCTCCTCTGCCTTTCGTCTGTGATGAAATTTTGAGATATTCAGAGTTTTTGAATTTGTGGAAGTTCGGGTCAGATGTGGCTCTGTGGAAGCCTCCAATCATAGCAGTGCACGATCCGACTCTTCAGAATATAGCAGACCCGAATGAAAAAGACCATTTGCAAGCTTTAGAAGGAGCCAACAAAAGAATCGAGCTATTTCAACTTGATGTTTTGGACTATGATGCAATGGTTATTGCAATCAATGGCTACGAGGGAGTATTCCATCTGGAATCTCCGCACACTTGAAGAAATAAAGGACCCCCAGGTTGAGAAAATAGTTCAATCCGTGCTATATCAGAATTTTTTTCCTACAATTTGTAGTCATAATTCAATTTAACTGACATTTATTCAATTCAGGTGTAGTCATAATTCAATTTAACTGACATTTATTCAATTCAGGTGGAGTTGTTGGATCCAACAATTTCTTCGTTGGTTCCCAATCCCAACTGGCCTCCCAACATTGTGATTGATGAGAATTCTTGGACAGATATCGAATACTGTAAGCATGATAAGGTATAATGCTTGCACCTTTTTAGTTTTTGCGTTAAGTTTTCAGCACGATTTAACCCATTCGGCATGAACATGAATGCACCACACAGTTTTGGCATTTTTTATTTTCACAGTTCGTGAAATATCTATGTTTTTTCATTTTAGCAATTATCTCCAACGAGTTGTCGTGTAATAGTAATCGAGTACAGGATTGCAAGTCAGAATCAAATCTTTTCATTCCAATAATTTGTCTACAGTTCTAGCTAAGAATTAATAATTATGGGGTGCATTCTAGGGCTACCTATTTTCAAGATGTGGTTCAAGCTTCTTTCACACCAGCCACATGTAATGGTAAATTTCATTGTTTTGCTTAAATTTTAATTCAAGTTCATCTACCACCATGTTAAAAGTATCTGTTCAATAACATCGCTCAAGATTTAGGTACTTTTCAAGGCAATCTATTTCAAAAATGTGTTTGAAGGTTATATCAGACAATCAATGTCTCATAGCTTAATGCTACAAAGTTGGGGGTAAATCTTGAACATTTTCTTGTAAATATTTTATGGGTGGCCTGGATTCCATTTGTTTTTTCATGATGAAGAAATTTATGTTTTATTGAGGTTTTTTCTTTTAACTCAGGAGGAGATTGAAATTGAATCAAAGGTTCTCCGGATTGGCAAGGCAATTTCCTTTGTTACCGTTGACTTGAGGAAGAAGAAAACAGGGGAACTGCTTGACCAGGGACATCACACAAAGTAACTCGCTGTGACTAGTAAAATGTAACTTTCTGAAATTCAGTGACTTCAAATCTATCTTTTCTTGGCCTTTTCTAAGCCAGCCATGTTACGAGAAACAAAATGAAAAGGAACCATAAACAAAATGGCAAGGAACTATAACGTTGCAAAACCATTTTTTTAAGAAATGGCAGAGATTCGTTGAAAGTGTTGAGGCTTGCATTCAAGTGTTAACAGCCATTCCCGGGATTGATATTCATGTTGCTCACACGGTAATAGTATTAATTGTTAAGATATTGTATAATAGTAGGCATTACATTATTTATTTTATTTTATTTTATTTCAAGTGTAATATTCCATTTGCAGTTAATGCAGGGAATAAGCCCAATGGAGATGATTTCCAAGGCATCCAAGAAAAAGATACTAGAGAGCACTGGTCTTTCGGATGCCAAAGCAGAAAAAAAATTTAAATTCTTCAACGATCCTAAATACTACCTCAGTCCCAAATTCAATTAGCCCAAAATTTCATAGAGACTAGTCTCTGGTTCAAGAGCAGAAATAAATGATACATGAATTGGCACTTTTCCTTAATCCTCAATTCACATAAATTCAAATTTAAGGCTCCTAATTGTGAGTTGCAACGGTCTTTATCGCCAGCAAGGTCAGCCTTTGTTTTGTTCGATTATGAGTAGGCCATGAGCCGAACCTGTGCCACTCATTCAAAGCAATGTGAAAACATCACCGCTCTTGCAAATTCCTACTAACTATAATGTCACAGCTTCTGTCTCCGACTACCTTGATATGCGTTTCATAACGCTTCTCAATTTTTTGACTAACGCTTCTCAATTTGTCGACCTTTTCACCAGATGCAAAGATTTTTTAAACCACCAATTCTTCTAATAAAAACAATTCTTGAGGATGAAAATCTTATTGGTCCAAAATCAAAATAGGACTCTGCAAGTTTTCATATCATATTAGTTATTATCCATATTTTTCCAATGTCAGGATTATATTACAGCATTAGAATGACATCCATCATAGCAGTACAAGTTTCTCATTATTAGCAAAAGGCATGGTAATAGGCTAATCGGGACTTATATATATATGACTATACCAGAAATGAGAAAACACAATAACAATTTATGTATAGTTTTGTGACATCATCATGTTAAGATTTTGAGAGAGAAAATTACAAAATGATTTTTAAAAGCTTTTCTAACTTCCTTCTCATCCCACAATCTGTTGCATTTGCCAGGATCAACAAGATTTTGCTTTCTCATAATTGCCCGTCCCATGTCACAAAGAATGTCGTGCATTTGCAACCGATCATCAAAAGTGAACTTTATAAGAGATTTGGCATAAAGATTGTGTATAGCCAAATTTGCAGACCATCCAGAACTTTCCCAAATGCTCAGAGATTTGCATTTCTCACTTCCAATGAAGAAACATGCAATATCAAGAAAAAAATGGTTTTCTATTTCATTCAGATTATCATAGCTAATTCTTAGCCTTTCCTCAATTTTAGTAATTTCACCACTTTCTAACTATTTCAAAACTTCACTCCAGATTTTAGAGTCTTGCTTGTCATACAAAAGCCTAGCTATAACCTCGATAGTCAGAGGAAGCCCTTGGCAGGCCTTCACAACCTTCTCAGTTAGATCTTTATATTTTTTACAGGGAGACTCTTGAGAGAAAGCATGTTGACTAAACAACCTCAGAGCTTGATCATAGTTAAGCTCATCTACATGATATGTTATATGATTATGCTTCCTGCCCAGCACATTTGTATCTCTAGATGTTACAATGACTCTTCCCTAAAGATAAATCCGACGTTCTAATAGTGTATCTAAAACATCTCGATCATCAACATCATGAAGAACCAGAAGGGCATTAATGATACTTATGCGATCTATTCCCATCTAGTTGTCTCCTTCAGCTGAATTAATGTATTTATATACCAGATGTTTTACTATTTTCCTCTGCAGTTCAGTGTGTTCAATGCTCCTAACATCTGATAAAAAGTAACTGACATTGAAATTGAAACGTATGTTGCTGAACACAACTGTTACGAGAGTTGTTTTACCTATACCACCCATTCCATAAATGCCCACTATTAGCAGTTTTTCATCGGACTCCATTTGTAATAAGGTAATCACCTTTGCCATGCGTTCCTCAAGCCCAACAGAGAATGTAGGAACTTGTAATGTTGTTTGTAACTTTGTAAGAATCTGCGATGTCAGAATATTGGCAAGTTTCCCTTCATATTTGCATCGATAAAATTTTAATAAGCGGATGCGTACATAGGCAAAGTAACATTTTAACAGAAATAAATAAAGCCAAATCTAGACATAAAACACAATTTCCCTTGAAGATGAATTATATGAGGTAAAGCTTTCCTAAAAGTTAAAACATGATGTAACAAAAAATCAAATCAACCATATACTGAAACATTACAGTTGCCAACTTTTCCTAGCTAATAGGTTAAAATAGTCACCCTCTTTTAACTTAATGCTCCACTATAAGACTATTTCTTTAATAGGGTTGTAAGGAATCTATTGGAGCCCTTAACCTTGAAATGTAAACACCAAAAAAGTACATTGGAAGTTTAGCAGCAAAACTATAATGATGGGGCTAAACCCCCAAAATGCATCATGTGAGTAGTCAATGTACAATAACTTTAAGATCTCCTCTTGGCTTAATCTCAAGATCCATTTGATAATGGAATAAAAATAATCTTATGATGCGCTCTGTGAGTAATTAATGCACAATAATTTTAAGATTTTCTCTGCCTTGCTTCACAATCTTATTCTCACATGTGGTGTTTCACTTGGTTCGATCTCAAGGTTCATTCAGGCATAGAATAAAAGTAACTTTCCAAATGCACTATGTAAATATCTAATGCACAATAACTTCAAGATTTCTCTAACTTTCTCCACACTCTGGTTCACATTCAGCATTTCACTTGGTTTGTTCACCAGGTACATTTGGTCAAAGAATACAAATACATTTACAGAGGCAGTCTACAGAATTTGTGAGCATCTTGTTCATGTCCATTGGTGATTATATATAAGACCTTTGGATCTCGCAAACTATTTTTGCCTCTATTTCATGATGTTGCTTCTAACTCCAACAATTTCCTATTTCCCAAATAGAAGATTTTATCCAACTAGGAATCTTTAGCATAAAAAGATCCTTTTATCATCCAAGCACGTATTCAACCCTCCACAGGTCAACATCCACTTTGATAGCATGATGAGATTATCTGAGCCCTACCGATCTCAATCCTGTTTTTCTTTGTGCTTTCTTGTACTAATCCGGCTCTTGCAGTCTTTGTGCTTCTTGGTCATCTGATTGTTCAAAATCAAGTTCTTCAAGATCATCACCTTTATAGATTTAACTCCTAACTCAGACCAAATCGGATTGTTAGATTCAATTCTTGTACTGATGTCTATTGACATGGAGGTCATCTACTTGAATTGGTATTTAACTCTTTGTTGTCGCTTGGTTCATCTTATAGGGAAAACTTGGTACTTCAAATTTATCTTACCAAATTTTCTTTAAAGCATTGTCTTCCATAAACATCTGATCAAGGGCAAAGATCAAATTGTTCATTAGCACCTATAAGAGTTTCTTACCTTTCTAGAACTTTGTTTCTAGGGGTGTCTGGATTAAAAATATATTCTCAGATGGCATTTTTGTTCGATGATTCAATACTGGTTGTTGAAAATAGGGTTTCCAGTTGTCAATTTTTGGGGGGATGATTAAAGAAAGCTTTCAGGCACCATCTTTTTTTAAATGTAAACATTATTTTTTGCGTTTCTAAATTCTCTTCATATCCAACAATGATCTAAAATTCTCTTCATTAACTTTCAGAACGCATTTTTAAGGGAGAAATTCCTTAGGGCTTCTGAATACAAAAGATTATGTAGGATTGCCAATAATTTAGTGATGTTTTCATTTAACACAACATGTGTATATTTTTTTCAGTGATTCTAGCATGCAAACTGTTTCATGCAGTACTGATTTTTAATAGATTATATATTTGTTTTACGAATGAGGCAGGCACAACTTAGAAGTAGCTTGGATGGATATCGTAGAAGTATGAAGTTTCTTCCATTTTTTTGGTTTTTTATTCCAATTTTGTGTTGATTATGTGGTTGAATCACCTGCTTTACATACAGTTATTGTGTATGGGCCAATGTGAGTTATCTCTGGTGGGGTGGTTGTGAAGGGGTTCAAGAAAAGCATGTCCAATTTAGAGGGAGGAGGGGCGAATCTGGTGGCGCAATGCTATAAAAAGGAAGATCCAAAAATGCTTCTTCTGTTAATGTATTCTTTGAATGCAAAATCCACCATATTTACATCCCCTTTCTTCAATGCATTTACTATCTCCTTAAAATAATACAATCTAATTGAACCCAAAAATGCAAAAGTAGAGATGTATTTCTCTTGCAAACCTATCAAAAAAGATTTTTAAATTAAAAACTTGCCAATATATGTAATATTTTTTAGAAGTTCAAATTTAGTGTAATTTTTAAAAATGAAATAATTTTGGTGCAAATAAAAAGAATATAATCTTTAAAAGTATTGTGCCAAGAAATTGAGATTTGTAGCTATATCTCCTAAAGAAATAATTTATGATCACTTTCAACGTATTTTACATATATTATTAATTAATATATGCTAGTATTAAATATAGTAGAATGATCAACCGTTATAGATATACCACTTCACCTTTTACATTGTATGCATTGCAAATAATCTCCCGCATACACCAAATCAGACATATACATTAGATAGGATGTAGTTTTATTTAATTTATTTGTATTGAATAATTAATATAATTTAACTGATTATTTTTAAAAATAGATAATAAATATTTTATAAATTTTTAAAAGTAAAATTTAATTTAATTTTAAAATTAATTCTAAGCTTTAAAAATATTTTGTTGGTTTAGTTTTTTTATATGATTAATAATTCTTACCTTAATAATACTTCATTTCACATAGAAATAGAATTCTAGAGTTAAATACTTATGTATATATTTATTATGGTGATTTGATTATTAATTTACAAAATGATTGGTTATTCAAATTTAAAGAACAATGTACCTAATTGAATTCAAAAATACAAAAGTAGGCATGCAAGATAATTTTTGATTTTTTTGAAGTTACAATTTAATGTAATTTTAGAAAATAAATTAATTTGGATGCAAAGAAAAAAATTATTTTAAAATTATAATTAATAATTGTTGAATTATTTTAAAAATAAATTTTAGTTTTAATTTAATTTAATTTATTTGTAGTAGATAATTACTATAATTTAAATGATTATTTTCAAAACTAGATAATAAATACTATATAAATTTTAGAAATTAAAATTTAGTTTAATTTTATAATTTATTCTAAGATTTATAAATATTGTTGTGATTTGATTAATTATTTTTTATGATTAATAATTCTAAGTCTAATAATACTTCATTTCACATACAAATAAAATTTTAGATTAAAATACTTATTTTTGTTTGTAATATTTTTTATTAGTGTCGAATTTATAAACTAATGTTAAGACATTGATAATTCTAACCCTAATAGTACTTAATTTCACATAGGAATAAAAATATATACTAACTTTTCTTTGTTTAATATATTTATCATTTATGTCAAATTTATAAACTAATATCAAGAAATAAATAACCTTAACCCCAAGATTTATACTAGAACTCTAATTGAACCCTAAACCTAGTCCTAATTCAACCATAAAAATAGGATTTAATTACAGTTAGGGTTAGAGTGAGAATTTAATTATGGTTAGTGTTAGGGTTAGAATTAGGGTTTAATTGGGGTTAGGGTTAGGATTCAATTATGATTATAGTTAGGGTAAAATTTATAAGCTAATGTTAAGATATTGACAACTCTAACCCTAACTTAACCTTAATCTCCATCTTAGAATGTTAATTAAACCCTAATTGAACCATAACAATAAGGTTCAATGAGAGTTAAGGTTAGGGTTTAAGTAGGTTTATGGTTGGAATTAGGGTTTAGTTACTTGGTTAGGGATAGCATTCAATTAGTGTTATAAAACATTTTCCATTCATCATATCTTGTAACTCCATTTTTATTCGTGGTGATTGGCTAAAACCTAGTGCAGTACTAATTGATCTTGGCTTAAATACAGTAGAGGTATGGCACCTTCTAGCTGCCTTTTTCAAAAAAAAATTGTAAGTAAAAGATGGTTAATATATAGCAAATTAAAACTATTGCTTCCACTTTTGCAGGATCCTAGTACTAAAAGAGAATACCAATTAGTTGGTCATGTTTCCTTATGAAGAGGCTTCAAGAATAGTTTGATCAATTAATCATCTACCTTGTGGTCTTGGTCCAATGACTATTGCAATGCTTATGCCCATTACTCTACAATCAACAAAACAGGCATATGGGTTCAATTGAGGTTTCTGATCTTTGATCAAGGTCTTTTTCAATACACTTCACATTATAAGTTTTATGAGGCTTATAAATGAGTTATCTATTACTGAATGGAACAAAAAGATCATTTTCTATCATAAGTCATTTTTTGGAGACATTAGGCACCTATAAGAGGACTCAGGACTATATGCTTTCATTTTCATTTGTGCATAAAATTATAACATTTAAGTAGGTTGGTTATACATGACTCTATGTGCAATGAAAGTTATAAAGATATTTTCTTTTTTAAAGAGGATTTTTTATCATATATGTTGAATGGTTAAGGAAATATTTGAGCTCATTAATATTTACATAATGTTGGAAACATGTAAATTGCACTTTCTTCATGGCCTAAAAGCACAACCAAAGCATCTCAGAATTTTGAAGTGAGCAAAATTCTTTTGTTATAAGGGTCATTTTCTAATGGAAGACAAAGTTGACTCTATCAATGATCAAATTCCTAAATTTAGGTGACAACTTCTTTTCCTGACCAATTGTTCCTAAGACACAACAAACATAATAAATATGAATAAAACTATTCTAAAAATTTGTGGCAGGAACTTCGCTACTCTACAACTCTTTTTTTTATTTGTTTTCATCATTCATTTTTAAATATTGGTTCTATTTTTTATTTTTTTATTCGCCATTTTGTTTAAATTCACTTTTAAAATTATAAATTGAAATTGAGTTTTGTTAAATTTTATCACATGTGAATTGGTATTTTATGTTAGTGTATTGAAGGATATATTTTTATTGGTTATTATTATCAAGAAGGAAATTTGGATCAAGAAGCATTTATGATATTTTCATAGAAAGCATAACTAAAAAGTTAACATTGCATCATTTTAATCATATTACATATTTTTTTCTTGTCTTCCTTAGTCATATTGTGTACTTTTTATTATCTTTGATATATATTCAACATTATTAAATTAGTCTATGTAAGGGCTTAACCAAAGGAGAAAAAATTGTTGTCTAACAAATTTTCAAACAATGTCTCTTAACACCACCTTGTTTTTAACATGAGTATAGTAAGTCAAGGTAGATAGCAAAGTTATCAATTCTATATGAAATCATTTATACTAGTCAAGTTCATTTCTATGCACTAGTTTCACTTTTACATGTCAACTTCCATAGGCATAGATCCTAACAAGATAGATATATAGTTCAAATTTTAAAACATTCATTAATATAACCAAATTTTTTCTACACATTGATAAGTCAATTCTTCACATCTTTAATGATCTATTTATAATGCCCATAATTCAATATAGACAAAATATTAAAAAATACTTTTTTCCTACACAAAAGTGCTACAAAATTGCATTACATCATAAATGTACATGCATTGTTGTCATTCATAATGCCACATAATGTCAACTATGCATGAATGGTAGATGCCAATGGTGCACCAAGATAGGAAGAACAAGAGGAAAGTCAATAAGGTTTGAGCATAATGCATGGGGGAGAGGACCAAATAGTTGAGCATGTTCCAATAGTTTTGATAGCACTCATTGATTTAATACTTAATATTTTTAATAATATAGCACCAATAGTTTTGACTTTAAAGTTGTTAGTGTTGATCATGAGTACTCATAATTGAATGAAAGGTATTCCTTAGATCTAAAAAGCAACAAATCATGTGATGTCACATTAGCACACTAATAAAACACGACTTAGTACACAACTATTGGTCTAACTTTTTTGGGACCTTT
Source organism: Sequoiadendron giganteum (assembly GCA_007115665.2). Lineage (NCBI taxonomy): Eukaryota > Viridiplantae > Streptophyta > Pinopsida > Cupressales > Cupressaceae > Sequoiadendron > Sequoiadendron giganteum. The sequence goes on from CM021110.1 coordinate 224,631,248, forward strand.
TTAAACATCCCAATAAAAAGCATATTGATGTGACACTAAAACCTTAGTTATAAGTAGGGGACTTGCCAAGTAAGTTGTAAAAAATTGGGATTGATTTGAAATTGTCACATAGAATTTTGAGAGGTGTGATGTTAGAGTGCTAAACTACTAGGTCCTCTCCCATATATGAATTCTTTAGATATTTTTAATTCAACTAAATATAAGGTCAATAAGACAAGTACTTGAAATTATATAATTGACATCAAATCCATGAATAATTTAAAAGAGAGGAGAAAGTGATACATTAACACATAAGTTAGAGTTAAAATATTGAATTTCAATCCATGTCATTTCTATTTATAGAATCCATCTTAACCCTTATATAAAAAAAACTTATAAACTCTAAATATTAATTACGTCGAGAGGCGTTCTACAATGGGAGCATGTTATGTGTGTACATAAAAACTCCTTGGGATTTACTTTGAAGTCCATGCAAATTGCAGCATTCAAATTGGCATTAAAACATAACTGACACAAGTTTTGTGTAGTAATGGTTGGTAGTGGAAGGGATGTTAATTATTGCAGATGGTTTGCTCGCCCTTCGGTGGGAGCCAACATAAATCATGATTCCTTTATATCATCGTCATGGTTATCGGTTTCATCTCAACATTCATTTTATGGAATTTGAGATTGGATTACTTACAGTGCAGGGCTGGGCTTAACCATCACACACTAAGGTACATTGACCGCTTATGTGGCAGATGTGGGCCCCTTCCTCTCGCTAGCGTTCATTTCCGTTTCTATTTAAACAGTAGTCTCTGTTAATTTTAAATTCAAACTATTCCCACGCCGAAGTCCTTGGATGCGTTTGACCGCATAAAATAAGAAGTCAGAGCAATAAGGTACCAAAAGCTAAACGTGGTTGATGCAGCGGCAGACATTCGAAGCTTTGGAATAGGGTATGGACAGCCGTCAAACCATAATGGAAGGCACTGGCTACCCAGCCCCAGGAATGCACCAGGGATGGATGCCATGCCATGCTTCCATACATATTACGGCTACCTGCCGCCCCACGGTGTCGTGCCTCTAGTGTTGTGTCTATGCAAAATAACTGGCAGCAAAAATAAAAAGCAAAGCATGCGAACTAATAACATTCACTGTAAACTGAGCAGCCAGCAGCCATTGTTCAATGGGATTTTCATCCAATTAATTTCCAGCCGGCTGTGCAATAAATATCCTCAACAACTTGAATTCGCGCCTAAATTTCTCAAATTGGCGCCTAAATTTCTAGCTTTTGATTAAATCAATGCATATTATAGAGGATAGAACCAATTTTGTCCCAACAATAACCATTTTGTGCAGGAGAAATCAGAGTTTCAAACAGAAGCTGGAAAGATTCGTGGCCATCTGGAGTTGTTCGTAGTTTTCACAGATAAATCCACCAAATTAAGAGCTGTGCAGATTAATCTAAGGTACCCGTTGGCACATAAAACCAGAGATTATCATTAAATGATTTTAAAATAGCATTAAGTATATTTATTTGATGCAAAAAAAAATTATTATTTGATTTTCATTTTGTTGTTTTTGTTTGTTTTTGTCAGGCTCTCCATATTGAATAATTTTATTTTTATCATGATTATAAATATACCCAAAAAATTATTTACTTTTTTTGCTGTTTGTAATGAGAAATAAGAAAATTTGATAAATTGTTATTAAATTTCAGATTTAGAATTAAGTATATCTATTTGATGCAAAAAAAATTATTATTTGATTTTCATTTTGTTGGTTTTGTTTGATTTTGTCAAGTTCCCCATATTTTTTTTTTTTGTTTTTATCATGATTATAAATATACCCAAAAAAATTATTTACTCTTTTTGCTGCTTGTAATGAAAAATTAGTAATATTGTATGTTTATTTCACTATTTTTTAATTTTTTACTACAAAAAATTCATCCTTAAACGTAGGAAAATTTGATAAATTGTTATTAAATTTCAGATTTGTAATAAATGTTTCACATATCACTAAATCTTCATCCAACATCTTAATATAAATTAACATTTCTATAAATTAAAATCATACAATTATTATATATAAAAAAATCCATTATCATAATAGTTTAACATTTGTATAAATAAGATTATATTTACTTACATATCAAATTAACTAATTTAAAAAGCATATCAATTTCTAATTAAATTATTAAATGTCAATATTTATAATCCTATTTTTTAAATAATAATTATAATATAATATAATTCATAATAAAATATTTTCAAATTAAATAGTTAAATATTTATGCATACTTAAAATTACATTACATATTAATAGCACAAAAAAATTTCACAATAATTTATATGTTCAATAAAAATATCTTTGGGTGTGTTATATAGATAGATTATTGAATAAGATAATTAAGCTAGTTTTAATCTTGTCAAAATGGAAAAATATGTTTATATATTTTTTAAGTTTTTTATTTGATTGAAAATTATTCTATCCTTATTTCACCCTTTTTCAATTTTTTTTAATTTTGTCAAAATAGAAATATAAGTTTATATATTTTTTAAGCTTTTTATTTGATTAAAATTGTTAATTTGAGAGTTGTTACTTATTCTCTTCATTATTATACTAAAAAAAACTAAATAGTTATTGTTTTTTTATTAGTCAAATTTTACTTTTTATTATTGAACAAGCTCATGTTAAAAAATATTCATAGAGAGCTGCAATACCACACATTAGATGGAAGATTATAAACATGAATCCAATTACAACTATCTTATAATTTTGAATAGAAGTATTTAAAAATAAAATCATTATTAAGTCTTATAGGTTAATGGATCTTATTTCTTTATAGCACAAAATTTCATTCCATTTAATAAGAAATTTGAATCTTCTTAAACAATTATTTAACAATATAGTATGCACAATAAATTTCTAAACAATTCTTTAACAAATGAAAGGTATTGAAAAATATTCTACACAATATAAGCTCATTTGAGTTTACATATAGACATAATCATATCACCTTTGAGTACTAATTATATTAATAGAAACAATTGTAATTTTTAAAATATGTAGTAATTTTTTATTTTTTCTCTAAATATAAATTTAATAAACATATTAACAATAATTTAAAATAGTATTTTTTATTAGATAAAAGGGGAAAACTAGGTCCCTTCCCTTACAAAGTTTGAAACAACCAATAGTTCATAATCAAAATACTAAGAGTCTAATAACACTACTAGATTCACAATAGATAATAACTAACAACATAAGAAACACAATAATAATAATAATAAGCCACCAACTAGCTACCTAGAGACCCAACCAATTCATGAAGGTTTGAAATAGCCTCCCCTTCTTTGGATATAATGTGAAACTTGACCTTTAGTGAATCAGACTCATCACTTGTATCAACCCTTGTAGATACCAACTTCATTGAACTTCACCTCTCTTTAGGTTGATTCATTTTGGTAAGGGTTTCATTTTTAGTTTTTGATCTTTGGTATCCTTTTCTTGGGGTTTATCCTCTTTTATAATTAATGTCCTTTCTCTTTATCTAGTTGTTTATCCCCTTGGTCTTGATTTCCCTAATCTAGGTCTTAATAGTAATAGGGGTCTTTCTTGGTTTTTTGGTACTAGTAGTATTGATTGAAGATCTTGGTCTCATGTTATCCATGCTTTGTTCTTCTAGGAAATAACTATCATTAGACTTAGAATTAACACTATCCTTATCCTTAGAGTTTTCATTTTTAGATTCCCTAAGTTCATAAGGTTGTCCTCTTCCCCACTAGAAACCACTACATTAATCTTATCTAACTTCGAGTTTTCTTTCATCAAAATCTAGTTGATCTCTTATTCCTTTTTGGGTTGGATTGACCACTTCCTCCCTTTCACACCAATCTCATCTTTGTTCACGGTCTTAGATAAAAATGTGTTATCATCAATCATGGAGGATTGGGGACCACAAACCTTCTTGACTAGCCTCTTAGCCATAACCCTCACCATAGCTTGTTCTTTTTGACAAGAGATGGGCAAAAACTTTAGTGATTTTCTTGGGTTTGAAGGTAGGGATTTTGAATACTTGCAAAGGATAGTTAGCCATATTAGGAAAGTTGTTAAGTTAATAAAAATATAAGTAGAAAATTATCCCCTAACATAGGATAATGGTGGATTTGTTACACAAGATCTCCTTCATGGAGTTCTCAACATATGACAGTAGATAATACAAGAATATTATGAGAAAATTATGTCAGAGATGCTTTAATAGAGAAAAATAATATGTGAATACACATTAAAATCCTCCATCCAGTAAAAAGTATCTTATATTATGGTCACTTACCTAACTCCAAGGGCTTGGGAGGTCCTCTCTCTTATAGTTGTTTTATAATTTCACAAGCCTATTATCCCCCACATGGAAGGAATTGATGCAATCTTTGTCTCTAATACTCTTCAAGTGTTTAATTTTCTTTCCCTTTGTGGAGAGGCCAATGGTTGCACTAAAGAGATGTTCAACCACCTTGAAATAGATTCCTCTAATATTGACCTTTTATTCATTATGTGATTGAGAAAATTTACAAAGAGGGAGGGTTCAAAGCCTCTCATGGATTCAAAATATGAGTCAACACAAATATTTTTGAAGACTTTATTATTCATTTCTTTCCAAACCTCCCAATAAATATGTGAGGGGAAAAAATCCTCATCTACATAATAACATGATGGCTAAAAGAGGCATACCAACTTTCAATGATTGTTTCAATAGAATAGGGCATAACACAAATTACTTTAATTTTTTGAATGCAATTTCCCATAATTGTTTAGTATAATTAGAATAGAAGAAGAGGTGGTCCCTTATTTCTTTGTTGGAATGACACAAAATACATCTTTTGGGAAGTGATAATCCAATATTTACAAATTTATATGGGTGATAGTTTTATCATGTGCAATGGTCAACCAAAAGTAGTTAACTTTTAGGATTAATTTCCTATGTTAGATCTTATTCCACTTTTTCCACTACTTGGATTGTTGAGCTAGATAGTGTATCCAAATTTTATTAATTAAATTCCCTTGTGGTCCTTACCCCAAAAATTATTGTCCCATGATTAAAAAACGGAGTCTAACAACTTTTATTTTTGGTTGTATTTACGAGACAACAATAACAAAATCACTAATAACAAACTCCTATAGGTTTATACACTTGGCTGGACTAAGACTTATTTAACTATATAACCTTCTACTAAGCTGTCAAATCTCTTGGTAAGAATTTATTAAAGTTGCATCATCTAAGGCGACTAATAAAAGGGACCTATTTCTAATAAATTGTACTCCCTAAACTATATTTGATTGTCTCTCCCAACTTTCAAATTACATTCCAATAGATAACAAGATTATAGCTTTGCTAACATTATTCTGAGAATCTTTAGGAATGTTATCAGTAGATAAAAGATATTAATGTCTCTTCCTTGATATGCACCCAATATTTGTTGTCCTTCATGAACCCCCACCCAAATTTTACTATAAAAACTCTATTTAATTTTTATTTTTCTTAAACCAAGCCCCCCACTATCCTTAGTTTTGCAAACTATGTCCCAATGGACAAGCACCAATATTTTCTTCTCCGCCTTTCTAGTCCAAAGAAACCTTTACTAAATTTTCTCAATTTTATATAGAATGAACATAGGGATATTGTAAAAATAAAAGAAGTACGTTGGTATGCTTTGAAGAGACGTCTTAAGTAGCTAAAACTTCCCAAATTGATTAAGGATTTTACCCTTCCACCATTCCAGTTTCTTAGATAATTTATTTCCACCACTCGTTCCAATATCAAGCTCTAAGTTTCTTAACCATGAGAGTGAGTGTTGGTGTAATAGTGACTTAATTATCAAACTAGCTAGCTATTAACCTACCTAGGAGAGTCTTATTAACATTGCTTAAGCCTCCACTTAAGGACTTCTATAATTTTGTCTCACTTCATGTGGTTGAGACACATGTCATCACTTGTGAGACACCTCTTGCATGCACACTTGCCACTCACTAGAACACTTGTCATGTGAGTTAACACATGTTTCATCATTGAAGGATTAGTTAGTCATTGTGTTCAACTTTCCTGCCTTCACCACCTTGCCTATATATGCAAGGTTATTTTATACATTCAAATAATCTATTGTATCAATCTCTTGGTAATATCATCGGGCTTATTTGTGTGCATGTATTTTGTAGAAGTTTCTAATTTTTTTTTATGATCATGGAAATCATAACATGGTATGAGAGCCATGCAAGAAATTTCCTTCCCAAAATCTTGCATCTAACCTAGTATAGAGTTCCAAGCAATTTTATTTGCATGTAATCTTAATCTTTGTTTGGGTGTGGTCTCAAATTTTATTTGGGATTAATGTGATTCACATGCACCTATATAGAAATATAAAGATTTCACTTCCACATGACTATTAATAAATAATATTAAATAATAAATTTATAGATTTTTTAAGTGCATCTGCACATTTTAAACATAAGAACCAAATGCACTTGTATCATATATTTTCCTACAAATCTAGTTCACACCTTAAATCCTACAATTACAAAAAAATGACTTTCAATCAAATAAATTCCAAAATAAGTAAGGAAGTCTCATGCGTACTCCCAACTGCATATAGGATATTAATAAGGAAGAAAATTCCTTATCATTCAAATACCTCTCCAAAAGGAATCAATGACTTAGGTCTACCATTCCTCATAATAAATTTATGAGGGCTAATCATGCTCTTTCTATGTGGATAGTAATATTTTTAGAGGGAGATATGGCTAAAATATTATTAGATGCTACCAAATTTGAGATTAGTAAGCATGGGAAATAGTTTATCCAATTCACAAAATTATCCTACATTAGAATGTAAGGATTCATTAGTGCTTCATATAAGACTCCTACGCATCCCAACAATAAGATTATCTTGCTACAAGTGTTTAGATAATTGGTGGACACTCGTGTGCATTTATAGTCCAAGAATAGAATTGGAATTCAATTCCCCATTGTTCTTAGTATATTATCACCTAGTAGATTATGCAAGTGTCCATGGTTAACTTGTGAAATGGTACAAAGGACCAAGAAATCCTAGAGCTCCTATTAATAGTAATTGCTACAATAGGAAATGAATAAACAAATTGGAGAACTATAGGAGTATATGAAACAAATAGTAAGCCTATTAATACAAGATTATGGTACATATACTTCTCTAAAACTCATAACAAAAGTCACGGCCCCTTTTCTAGATAAAACGAATGATAAAACAATTAAAAATAAATGATAAGCCAAAATTCCTAACTCATCCTCAATTCATAACTCAAATTCAAAAAAACAAATTCCTAACTTATCCTCAATGATCATGAGATAGTTGTGAAGTGGACGTAAAATAATTTGATTCAATTGACACTCTATCTCTCTTCTCTATGTATATTAATGTACACACCCATTCTTTATAAAATAGTGAATAGAGAGACAAGTGAGAAGAACGAAAAACACATCACACATCTACTCTAACAAATATTATATCAAACTTCACATACATAAATTTTTTATTATATTTCTTGTAGATGTACCTCTATTAGAGATATGTAACAAGAGCACCACTAGGATGTATTGGAAACATATTGTATTGTTTTTAGTTATACTCATAGTTGGTAGTGTGCATTTAGTTCCTGCAAAAATTAACATCTATAATTCAATAAACCATTTTTGGGACTCATTTGGTAATACATGGAATTTTATTTTTGTCTCTAATGCTAGTATATTTGGTGAAATCATAGAGTTTACCTATGTATACATGTAAGATAACAATATCATGGAGTGAATAGAAAAATTGTCATATTTGTTCATACAATTTTTAAACAATATAGAGGACTACTAACTATATTAAGTTTATTCAGAATGGGTAGAAAGTGTAAATGGCAATCACTCATTGAACTACATGTGCAAGACATTCCCAACCAAGGAAATCATTTCTCAAGCGAGGACCTTGAATGGACACCTATTGGAAATGATGACAATATGGACTTATATGCTGCAATCCCTCTTGAGAGACTCCCTCACTTTATCAAAGGAGAAAGTTTACTAGACAATACAGAAACAACATTTGTATATGTAAATATCATAAAGAGAACAACACACCAAAACCTGCTGACCACACTACCATGACATACTCCAGGTTTTCCTAGATTAAATATAATTAATATGCATGTCATTTTTATATTTAATTTTTTATATCAATTAATATATATGTTTTGTTGTGTGAATAAATAGATATTGGTGTGCTTTTGGCCCAGAGGATCAAAGAAATAAATCTGAAAACATGGAAATAACACAAAGGTTTATCCAAAAAAGGGGTTGTCAAACTCACTTTTATGTTAGGGTCATGTATGGTAGACCACAAGTTTCATTAATTATGTATAATGATTGGAGTCACTGTGATGTCAATGGTGAATTTTGCCATGGAAAGGATGACCCTTCTGGTGATCCAAGGAGCGGTTTTGCACCGAGATTGTCAAATGAATGCAAATCATATATTGAGTCTTTATTACTCATGGGTGTGGGGATCGACACAATATGTGAGCAACACTACTTAGACCATGCTTTGACTAAGTTGATGAATAAGAGGGATGCATGTTTGTTGAGGAAGGATGTGTTGAATGCATGGAAAAGAGTACTCTCCATTCGATCCCAAAAAAATGAAGATGATGCAATAAGTGTCAATTTGTGGCATGCAGAGGAGAAGGATAACTTCTTCTACTATAAAAGACCAAACATCAAGGAAAATGTTCCATTTATCATAGGCATCCAAACACCGTGGATGCAAGAAATGATGGTCAAGCATTCACACAATTCAATTATTGCAATGGACTCAACATTTTCAACAAATAAATATGGTTTAAGTAAAGTAACGTTTATTATAAAATTTTGGATTTTATTTTATCATTGATTTAGTTATTTAAATATGTTAATTTATCAATGTTTAATTCATGTGCAATATCAATTATATACCTTGCTTGTTTTTGATGAACAAGAGGCTGGTGTACCTATTGCATGGGCCATATCCTCAAGAAATAAAGTCGAGGATCTAAATGAATGGCTAACAAAAGTTTATAAACGAGGGAAACAATGTCGGAAAGATTGAAATGTCACTGCATTCATGACAGATGATGCTAGTGCAGAGATTGAAGCTATCAGGTTTTTATTATCCTTGTTTTTTTAATTTAAACTTTAATCAACTCATTCTAATTAATTAATATTTAGTTTATAAAAAAAGATATTTCATAATTATAGCTTAAAATAGTTTGAATATAACATTTTATTTTGTCCTAATTGGCTTATCAAAATTTATAATGTAACTTGTAGATTATCATTTCAATGCCGAGTACTTTTATGTATTTGGCATGTACACAGAGCATGGCTGAAAAATGTGTACAGGTGAGTCAATATTTAATTAAAATATGTGGAAAATTATGTGTTTGAACCCTATAGATTGATATTATCTTTTACAATTTAGGTATGCCAGCAATAAGGATGTTGGTACAAATATGTTTGATAGATTGGGTGAGATAATGTATGCAATGAATGACAATGTAGACATCACTACTCACCTAATAAAAAAATTCATGGAGGAATTCAAAGAAGAGAAGAAGTTTATTGATTACTTCCAAAAAACTTGGTGTCATGATGAGGGTCGTATTGGTAAGTTTGTCAGATTATTCATTTTGGTTTGTATGCATTTATATTATTAAAGTTATTTTTATGTTTACTGAGGTATTTTTATTGTTTTTTGTATAGAAATGTGGGCAAAAAACTTTTGAAACTTCTCTCATGCAAATCAAGAAACCAATGCTTCTATAGAGTCATATCATTTCCACATCAAGAGTCATTATCTAAGTGATTGTGCTAAGAAATGTACAAGGAGAATGGATTGGCTTATCCATACACTTCTTCATAAGGTAGAGCCCTTTTATAAAAATAAAAGATATTTGCAGTCATCTGGATTTTTAACTAACTTTAAAAAAGAAAGATATTATAGTACTGCATTAGAGAGGTCCAAAAAAATACTTGATACAGATTGTTATCCATATGATCTTCTCCCTAACACATATAGGATAAGAAGTCAATCTGTTCCAACAAAATGGTATCTTGTTAGGAAATTTGGACCAAATTTACATGTGTGTGATTGTCAGTGGGAAAAAAGGGGAAACACATGCAAACATGTGTTGAAAATTTTAGATCTCCTAAAGAGAAACATAACAAATGAGAAAAATGAAGTTGCTGGTAAGAGTCATTTAACATTTAAGTATAATATTTATATTTTAAATGACATATTTTTTTCTTGAAACTAACTAAAATAATCTTTTTGAATTACAGATGGTGTTGCTCCATTGGTTGATAATGATGATAATGTCAGAGGAAATTTTAGTCATCAGAACAATGCCATTGGTAATGTTGATATGATATTTATAATAAAATATTCATTGATTTTTACAGTTCTTAGAATTTAATTAATGTTTTATTTGTAACATAGATTATTGTATTCCACAAGAAGATCGAGATGTGACTAGGGCTTCAATTGGCGAAGACCAAAGAATTGGTAAATTTCAATATCACTATTTTTTAATGAAATATGAAAACTTTTTTTATATTTTATGAGCTTAAGATCTTTATTATTTTTATTACAGATGGTTGTAAATCATCTGATGCTTCTAATGATAACTTCCAAAATGTTGTTGATTATTTGCATTCACTACTCCAAGATTTACCAACTAGAGTAGATCAAAAACATATCTTTAGTCAATGTGTTGAGAGATTTAGAAAAGAGCTTCAAGCATCTCTTAATTCTTCCAAACTTACATCGATCCCTGGCTCGGAGGATATGCCTATGAGGCGAATATCACCATGGTTTAGTCCAAGCAAAATGGGCAAACGTCAATTTATTCATCAAAGAGGCAATGCTATCCATCAAGACTTGAATGAAAGAGTTGAAGAGCATGCAAAATTTCAGTTCCCCTCCATAGGTGGTAGGAAGCAAAAGAAAAAAAAAATCTCCAACCGTTCAGGGATAAAAATACAAGAAGAAAGGGTTATCATCAGAAAACAACATAGTGAGTACATTTATTCAAAATTATTTTAGTATTTTACATAGCAATAATTATTGTTTTTACATCACATATTAACAATGTCATTGTAGGTTTGGATGATCAAGACAATAATCGAAGACGTCGATTGCCCTTCTCTATTGATCTAAACCACACAATAACTGATGAAATGCAGATTATTGGTGGTAATTTTCTAACTATTAAATGTATTCATTCATTAAATGGGATATTTATGAATTCTTATTTCTAACCAATTTTCTATAATTAATCAAATAAATAGCAGATACAATTCATGAAAATCAACCATCAATGCTTAATGTTATACTTGGTCAGACATTTCAAAAAACTATTCGAGGTAATTTAAAATTTTAATAATATTTTGGTAATTTTAAATTTTAAATATTATTTTTATTAAGTATATATTGTATTGTTAGATTTAATGTTGTATCTATGTTAATTTTTTAAATACACATGTCATTGCAGGTTTAGATGGTCAACAAAACACAACTGATGAAATGCAAATTATTGGTGGTAATTTTCTAACAATTAAATGTATTCATTCATTAAATGAGATATTTCTAAATTCTTATTTCTAACCAATTTTCTATAATTAATCAAATAAATAGCAGATGCAATTTGTGAAAATCAACAATCAATGCTTAATTTTATAGCTAGTCAAACATTTCAAAAAACTATTCCAGATAATTTTAAAATTTTAATAGTATTTTGATTAAATATATATTGTATTGTTAGACTTAGCATTGTATCTATGCTGATTTATTGAATACATATGTCATTGCAGCTTTAGATGATCAACAAAACACTGGGCAACATAGGTTACCATTTCCTATTGATCTTAACGAAACACCAACAACAATAGATGCAATGCAAGCTAGAGATGGTAAATAAATAATGAAATGATTTTCTAACAATTTTTTATGTTTAATTTTAAATCAATTTAATAACTAAACTATGGAATTTGCAGGTTTTGATGGCATTGCAATGGAGGATCATGTTCAACACTATTATAGATAATCAATACAGTTTACTATACTTTCAACTTATATTGTATATTTACAAATTTTTCTCATTGGCCTAATTCTAAGAAATATATTATTTTATGTTAATGAAAAATGGTATGATCATGTGTAAATTTAGAGTTGATCCCTTAAAATTAATCTATTTATCATTTCATGCATTCACGTAATTTTCTTATTTATCACATTTATTCATACACCTACTTCTATATAGTTGTTAGCCACCTAGATTTAATCATTTATATTTGAGAAGATTATAAAGTAATATTTCAATTTTTGGGTCTACTTCTTTGCATACACGTCTAGTAGGGCAGTTGTAGCTACAACATTCCAAAAAAAATTGTCTATCCTTTATGCTTTGATGGATGTACATACCCTGTTCCAAAGCTCCCATTTTGGCCCAGGCTGGGAGGATGCTAGCAAAGGTTGCGAGGGTTGGCTTTACACCTGTGAATCGCATTTGATTTAAAGTTTCTTAATCCTTTTCACCAAATGTATTTTGTGCATATCTTGCAAGCATTTCTTTGAGGCATCTGCTCAAACAGTTCATGTGCCACATTTTGCATACATGTCTACCAGAATATTTCCGACTGTAATAGTTAACGATAAACTCCCTTCCATTATGGTTTGACGGTTGTCCATACCCTGTTCCAAAGCTTCCAATGTCTGTCACTGCATCAACCACGTTTTTCCTTTGATACCTTATTGCTCTGATTTCTTATTTTATGCGATCAAACGCATCCAAGGACTTCGGCATGGGAATAGTTTGAATTTAAAATTAATAGAGACTACTGTTTAAACAGGAATGGAAATGGAGGCTAGCGAGAGGAAGGGGCCCACATCTGCCACATAAGCGGTCAATGTACCTTAGTGTGTGATGGTTAAGCCCAGCCACAGTGCAGGTGTCTTTCTTGGCATTGATGCTCTACCATTTGTTTTGCACATACTAGAATCCATAAGCCACATGGGAAATTCAACTCACCAGTGCACACAACCCCACTGAATCACAAGAGGCAAAGATTTCAAATAATTTAATAATGGATACGAAGCCTCACATCGAAGCGATGTAACAACTACCAACCAGGAAAAGAATTATGTACATTATGAGTATATGGCTCTGCCCATTTTAAGAATGCCCCACTAAAATTTGGAGAAACTTTGAGTAGAGGGATTTCATCAATGATAGATTTTTGAATCAGGTATGTAGTCTAGCACTTCGTCTAAGTTCTACATTTTATTTCATAATTCATCTAACCTTAATTAAACAAATAATGGAGGCATTCTGTCAAACATTTTAGTTGCCTTGTCTATGCTTCCACCTTTTCCATGCATGTCTAGTAGGGTTATTACAACAACATTAAAAAAAACCCTCTATCATTTATCCTTCAATGGATGTCCATACCTTGTTCCAAATCTCCCATTTTAGCATTGGTAGGGAGGATGTTGGCAGAAGTTTGTGAGACTGGATTTACAATTGTCAATTGTATAATGGGAATGCTAATTGTGGCTTTTGAATATTAAATTGTATATAACCATTCGATCTTAGGGGTTGTTTCTTGAGTTTTACATTTAATTTATCCAATTATTGTGAAATATTTATTTGAATTAATTTATTTCAGATGAGAATTTTCTCCTAAAGAAGCTCAACTTTCATTTGTATAATTAACTTCAACCACAATAAAATCTATCATTATTTCTCACTTGTCACATTCTTTATGAAAGTCAATATTATCAATCAAACTAACTATATGGGAATTGAAGCATATGTTCATAATTTTTATTTCATGTCTCTTTGTGCTACCTCATTCATATATTTATCAAGAATACACAGTAGTTTGACTAACATGCTTTTTTATTGCACCTCTTCACACACAATGTTATGATTTTTCCCTTTGTGTATCTCTTCTAAAATCTAAGAACTAAAATGCCTATTATTTAGATTAATATGATTATGATCTCTTTGATTTGATCACACCTTTGTTCATAACACACAATGTTATGATTTTTCCCTCTATATGTCCCCATAAAATGTAAAGTGAAATGCTTATTATTTAAATTAACATGATTATGATCTCTTTGATTTGATCTTCAAGATTATGATTTGAAACATTTGTGAAGATGTAGATAACAGGATGCAAAGTTGGATGATTGTTTCTTGCTTACAAAATAAATTTGTGTTGTATAGATAGGTCAACTGTTTTGGTGTTTAATTTGACATGTATCTATTTTAATTTGATGATTTAATTTTTTTTTATTGTGTTCACATTAATTTACCTATGTCTATTTATCAATTTCCCATTTGAAGATTTGAACCCTCAACTGAAGGCGATTGATATATTTGATGAATACAATAAATGCATTACATTATGTTATTTAATCTAGTAAATACATTAGAGTATGTTATTTAATCCAATAAATACATTAAATAAAGCAGTTTATTGCATTAGTGAAATTTATTAACTATTTGAAAATAGATTTAGTGAAATCAAGTAAAGCTCAAAACAAGAGTTGTTCACAAGAAGATTATAATAGGTAAAACTTTCAAGTGAATAAAAAGTATGTAAATCATTTTTGCAATTAAGGATTGCTTCCAAGGTAAAAGGTGGTTTTTGAGAATAAATGTTAAAATACACAATGTAAAATTTGACCTTACAATGTTTCTTTTGAAGAAAGGCTAAAGAATTTCTAAAACTAAAGGATTTTTGAAGTTAAAATCTGGTGCATTTAACTAAAACAAATATTGTTAAATATGTAGTTTTACCATTTTCTTAAAAAGAGTGTTTATTTGTAGAACTACATATAGTTTTCAGAGTACCTTAATCAACAAATAGAACAATAAATATATATTATATATTATATATTATAAATTATAAATATTATACATTGTAACTTATAAATATTATACATTGTAACTTATAAATTATAAATATAATAAATAAATATTAATTATAAATACTATAAATACTAAATTAAATCAGTTATAAATTATTAAATTTATAGTACATTAAATAATATTATATAAAATATAAATTATTAAATGATGATAAAAAAATATTTAAATGACACTCATGTTCTTTAGTAGTTTGTTACACATTCATAATATCTAATTTCATAATCATTAATTTTAACTCTAACCTTAACAATTATTGACCAATTTTTGCATGTGTGATGGAGTCACAAGTAGCTACACCATTAGATGGGATTAGTTTTTTCTATGGTTATTTTTTGTCATTTAATTTGAAATGTGAAAACAAACGCATGAATTAGTAATTATTAATTATTTATTATATATTGTATATTGTATATTATATATTATATATTATATATATTCTACATTATAACTAATGAATTATAAATATTATAAATACATATTAATTATAAATATTGAAATAAATAAATTATAAGTTATTAAATTTATAGTATATTAAATAATATTGTATAAAATGTTAAATATTAAATAATGATAAAAAAAAATTTTAAAATACCCATATTTTTTAGTAGTTCCTTAAACAACTTCATTATATTCAATTTCATAATTATTAATTTTAACTCTAATCCTAACACTAATGAGAATTCTAATCCTAACCCTAATTTTAACCTTAACCATAAGGTCGTATTTCCAACCCTAACTTTGATTTCCCACCACTAACACTAATACTAATTGTAACTCTAACCCTAACCCTTATTCAAACATTAAGCCTAATCCAAACCCTAACAAAGCTATAACCCTTATTGAACCCTAATTAGGGTTAGGGTAAGGTTAGGGTTGGGGTTGAACTAGGGTTAGGGTTCAATTATAATTAGGGTTAGGGTTAGTGTTATGGTTCATTTAGGGTCAAATTAGGGATATTTATATAAAATTATAATTATTTATTTGCATATTACTTCTTAGTTCATTTTTTTTAATCAAATAAATCTCATTTTAATTAACATAAATTAATAAAATTTAACTTATAACAAGAATTCAATTAATGTCTTACATGTTAGGGTTAGGGCTAGGACTAGGGCTAGGGTTCAATTAGGTTTAAAATTAGGGTTAGGGTAGGGTTAGGCTTAGGGTTAGAGATTGGATTCAATTATTGTCAAGGTTAGGGTTAGAGTTAGTGTTCTAGGATAAAGCTTTGGGTTACAATTAGGCTTTGGGTTATGGTTTAATTATGGTTAGGATTACTATTTAGTTAGAAATACATTTCAATTAGGGTTAAGGATAGGATAATAATTCAAATAGGGCAAAGGTTAGTTTTATGGTTAGTATTAGTGTTACACCCCATTATTTATCTATCAAATACTTTTACCTTATAAGTAAATATAGATTTAATGAAATATTAGGTCATGATGATATTTGACAGGTTGAATGAAATGAATGAATATGCAATATGATGAAACTAATTTTAAATGCTTTAATGATGCTTAAGCTATATTGTGAAAATGATTTCTATATTAGTAGCTAACTATAGACATGTTCTAAGTTGGATGTAAGAAAGTTCAAACCGTCCAATGGGGGAGGGAGAGTATCGCCCAAGAGAAGAGATTTGTATTGGAACAATTGATATTTCTATCTTAGTAGACGCACACACTCACTTGCATAGGCTAGCACAACCTTGTCAAGTTAGTCTCATATTCGTATTGGTAAGTGTTAAACCTAAATTGATAGGCTTTTTGGTCGTTACCTAGGGAAAATTATGTTCTGGTTGTCTTTGATCCTCGACCATTTAATCAAATTGAATTAAAAATTTGAAACTCTAGTAAATAAATAGCATATATTACAAGTTATGTACATATATATATATATATATATATATACATACATATATGTTTGTGTGTGTGTATGATGTAGAATGGAGCATATATATGTATGTATGTTGGTATGAATATATGTAGATAATAATATCTACATATACTTGTGCGTGTACATATGTAATATATATGAAGGTGATTAATTGGGATATATATGTGTGTGTATGTATATATATTATCGTATATATATTAATAGCAGTTTGAATGGTTGTTGCAAATAATTAATGGGTTGTCATTGATTGGTTCCACACTATGCATATAGTGAATGTAATTATTGCCATGTAAGTCACTAAGTTTCTGCACTTTTAAATAGTTATTTTCAGCCACATGAAAGTGGCGATAAGGGAGGTTTTTTGGCATATGTTCCTATTTGCTTGGAGGCCCACGACTTTGGGAAAAGGCATGAAATAGTGTTTGATTTGTTATTGACTTTCCAAAGTACCAGTTAAGAGACTATTTCTATAACAACAAACTACCAAAAACTCCATTTGGTTGTGTCAATTGGTCGTGGGAGTAGAGAGGAGGAAATTGAATGGTCTTTGATGTATTTTCCAACTAAATTTCCATTGTTTTAAAATTGTAATCTCTACGCATGTCTAGTAGCATTTTTTATTGATTTTGAGAGCCAATCGTGGCATTTTAAAAAGGCTGAGTTGACTAGCTCCATCCACATGCCTAGTAGATTTTTGAGTGGTGGTAGTGTTAGAATTTGTTGAGCTTCCTTTTTGCAACTAATTGCTATTTATTTTCAATATAAATAGAGGGTAGTTGCTCATCATTCACTACAACAAATGCTTATGATTTGCTCCATTTTTTGCTTCCACCCACCGTTTTAATGTATTTTTTGGCAATTTTTTGAAAACATTAGCGCTATTTATCGGGATGGCGCAGTTTTTGGCATTTATTGCACCAATCAATAAAAGTCGGCACTAATTTCGATGCTCACGGTGCTAAACTTGAAGCTAATTTTGGTGCTAAATAAATCGCTAATTAGCACCAAAATTAGCGTCATATTTAGCACCAAAATTAGCTTCAAGTTTAGCATCGTGTGTAGCTCCGACTTTAGCTTCAAGTTTAGCTTCGGGTTTAGCATCGGATTAGACACCCCTATGTCGAAGAGACTTATTTATATGTCTCATCAAAAATGTAAAACAGTGAAATGTCAACAAGATACGAGCATATCCAGGAGAGAATCACTTATGTCACATTGATAAGGTATATCTACAAGTGCTCAACGAAACACAACTCTTGGATATAACAAAGTAATGTTGATGAGACATTGAGATATCGGTAAGAAAGATAATATTGTCTCATCGACAGTCTTCAAGTAATGATCAAAAGCATACACCGCTATACTGTCGAGAAGGTGAGCAACATATGCGATAGAGCGGTGTACACCGCAACCCCACAGCAAGAAGCCTTGAGCAAGGTGGTAGTGCGGTAAATAGCAGAAGGGAAGGGTAAAACACCACTATACAGTAGTGATAATCATAAGTCTCCCCAACATGGCAGAGTTACACCAATATATAAAGAAATACCGCAGAAGGAAAATATCGATGAGACAGCGGCATATCGGTAAGAGATATTAACTTGTCTCATCGACACCGACAACCAACATCAGAGGAACGTAAGATCTAATGTCAATGAGACATTGAGATATTGGTAAGAAAAATAAGATTGTCTCATCGACACTCTTCAAATAATGATCAAAAGCATACACCGCTATACCATCGGGAAGGTGAGCAACATATGCGGTAGAGCAGTATACACCACAGCAAGAAGCCTTGAGCAAGGTAGTAGAGCACTAAATAGTAGAAGGGAAGGGAAAAACACTGCCATACCGCAACAAGTATAATAAGAGACGGCAATAGTACAATAATCGTGGCATCATTACAATTTATAGAAATAAATGCACAAAATCACATTAGTTGCCAAAATTAAATGTTATTGAATTATTAAGAGTTTCCAAAACTAATATGACTGAATACCAAGCCATCCAAAGATAAGTGAGTTTTCCCAATATTGCACTCAATTGCAGTGCACTAGCGTCAAAGGAGCTAAGGATACGAGAAGAAGTCCTGCAAGCGTGAAATACTTGGGTAAGTGCACGAAAACTCTCTGAAAGAGCTTTGTTAATTTAAAAAATATTTCAAGGTTTTGTCATTTGAAGCCATAGTAGAGAAAATTGAAACATGCCTCCTAAAAGAAAACGATCAGAAGTAAAAGAAAGTCGGCCTAAAATTAAAGATGAAGAACCTAAAGTAAAGAAGAAAGCACTCCATCCTAAAACAAAACAATCAGAAGTAAAAGAAAGTCAGCCTAAAATTAAAGATGAAGAACCTAAAGTAAAGAAGAGACCACTTCATTAGTCCATATTAGATATACTTCTAGGGTCTACTAAAGAGGGTAATAAGAAGTTTCTCATGGACACTGCACAAAACAAAGTTGTAGGGATGCCCTCATTTCCAAATCTGGATGGGACCTATTTTGGTATTTTTACAGTAAGAGAAATGAGAAGATTCCAGTGTCAAATGCTTAGATGTTGGATATAGCAAGGTTGATTGTCCCAAATGTGTTTTTTGATGTAGAATTTATCATACTGCTAGCCAAACACTATCACTCAGCTACAAAAATAGTAAGGTTTCCAAACAACACAGTATTGGTAGAAGTAACTAGAAAATCCATCATTGAGTGTTTTGGCTTAAACAAGCAGGCTCTGACCAAGATAAACCTGTAGAAAAGTGAGGAGGATTATTCTAGGTTAAAAAAGACTTATAGAAGTGATGAGGTACCCTTATATATGAAAAGAGGCATTGGTAACAAAATATTCCCCGTCTCTACTACCACTACTGAACCATTTAATGTGACAGATTTTTAGTATTACTTTGTGAATACATATTTAGCTTTTTGCCAAGTGTTGGGGATAGATGCTCAAGATAAAATTCCAATAGGCCTGATGATGATGGCCATGAGAATTCAAAACCCTGAAACTAATATTGAATGTGACTTTCCTTCATACCTTGAGAAGGCGTTAGATGATGAATTCTCCCAAGTTATAGAGGATAGAACACCAATTACATTCAAACACTATTTCCTACTGTGTCATGTGATATTGTACCAAAATAAGAACCATTGGAATAAAATAATGGACTTGGCTATAGTAGATGAGCAAGGAAATCCCACACCTATCCAGAAATGGTGCTATATTTGGGACAGTCGGTGCAAGAATTCAAGCTTTGTTGTATTGTACGAAGACTTTGTACACGAAATCCTTCGAGTTCTTGGGTATGCAATACGAAGATTGTCAAACAAAATGTTGCAATTCTAGTGAGACCGTTGGCTTTAAGACCAAAGCAGGGTCATACACACAATTTTGGAGATTGGTTCTTCCTCCTGGAATTTAAAAAAATAAGAGTTTATGGATGCCCTGTTGCTCCACACATACTACCAAAATTTGTGCCCCTCACATTAGCATTTCTTGAATTTATGTGGAAAATGATGTGGATGGAGAAAGATGTAATGCACAAGCAGAAGAAAGTCACTTTCCTGCCAAACCAAACCAAGTGTGAAGATTGGACTATAGGCTCAGACACACTAGAGGAGTTACAAAATTATTTGAAGATAAGATATGCATTGAAATTTGGAGAAGAAAGAGCCTTTGACCCTGAAAATCATATGAACAACATAAGGCACAATATTCTTACCAAAATGACAGTGCCACACCAAGTGGATTTTGAAGAAGATGTCATAAGGAACTACATTACTTATAACGATGTATTTAGTAGAAGGAAAAAATGGGAATATATGAAGAAGCTTGAAGAAAGGACGAAGCGGACGCCCAAGAATTTCCTAGGATACTTTGTTGAGGAAAAGGACCCCATCAAGAGGATAGAATTGATAATTGGTAGATTTGAAGACTTGTATAGAAAGAGGGAAGCATATCTCTAAGAACATGATAGTGGTGCAACTGCAGAGCATAGCTCAGGTGAAACCTCTGAGCCTCCCATGGAGTAGTTACCTCCCAAAAGACAGAAGACAAGAAGCATTGAACAGTTAGTACCTTATGAGAATACAGAAGAGGTGGGCGATATTAAGGAAGTGGCTATAGTACTACAATCATTGATAGGTGATGTTAAAGTTGATCAACCCATCCTTGAGACCAGTGCCCATAAACATGAGGAAAGGATGGGTGATGTAGAAAAACTAAGTACAGAGGTACATGAAGATGAAAGGGAAATTGCAGCCAGGAGATTCATAGAAGATGATGAATTCATTAAGACTCTCGAGTTTAAGGATTTATGGATGAAGATGAAGATAAAATAATTTCAAGAGAGGATGGAATCAGTTGAAGCGGGAATTGAAGAATCAGAGAAAAATTAAATTGTAGCACAAACTTTCCAGGAATTAAGAGTTGACAACATTGACATTAGCCCCCAGAAGGCTAGAGAAATGGTCTTGAAGAGAAATATGCTCATTTTCCCTGGCTTGGAATTAAAGAAAAAGTTTCTGCTTGATCAAGTGCGGGCTTAAGAAGATCCAATGCTAGTTGCAGAATTTGACTGCGATGAAGGTGTGAGTGGAACTAGGTATAACCCAAAGATTGAAACCTTGGCCATATGGATTAAACAAAAAAATACACAAAAGCCAAAATTATTGGATGTAATTCAAGGGATGAAAGGGGTAGCGATGGTAAGGACAATACAAGATACCACCCCTTTGGAGGCAGCCAAAATTACCATGCATTCAGCCATGTTCACTCGAGCAAATGTTAAGGGATTAGAAGATAGATTGAAGGAGTATGAAAAGGAACAAAGGTTCATAAATGATGAAAATAAACTATTCATGGAGAATGTCAAATTGAAAGAACAATTAAGAGGAGTAGGACCCTCACAAAGCAAGGAGATGGTGTTATACAAGCCTCCTATTGCTCCAATGGATATTGTGAAGAACATTTCTATACAACAGGTAAAAACTCTAGAGAAGGAAGTGGATGATGTAAAGAAAGCCAACAATCAAACCCAGGATGAAGTGAAAGACGAATTTGTGAAGTTATGGAAAAGATTCTTGAGCACGAGATAAAATCAGTTATGGATAAACTAGAGAATGTGCATGATAGTTATAAAACACTTCAGCAGGCAATGGATCAAATAAAGACACATATGATTGTATTAGATCCTTTGTTCAAAAGGTGGCAGCCTATTCACCACACTTTGCCTAAGTTATGAAAATCTCTACAAAGAAGTCCTGATGCACCCACAACACTAAAGCCAACTAAACAAACTGTGAAGATGATTACTGATGAATTTTAGTATGTACAAGGGTTTGATAAAAATATTGTAACACGAATGGATTTATTCCATACCTGGAAACACTGGTATATAACTAAAATCATGAGAGATGGTGATCAGTTGAAGGACTTGGATAAGTGGAAGAAAGAATTCAGTCAGGTTGTTGATAAGTGTGTAACTCATATACAGGAGGATGATGATACCAGTCTTCCCAGGCTAAATCAGATCATGGATGGGTTGATTGTTCTTGATGCGGGATACCTAAAGTTTGTCAATGATACAAAGGAATTACTAGATAGTCGATGGAAAACTCATCTTGCAAACATGCAAAAGATCCTAGAATATAAGTGGCCATCAGATTTTACGGTGTATCAGTGGGAGGAAAATTACTTGGTTTCAAAAGAATAGGACACTGAGGCGAGAGCATTTGGAAGTTCATCATGGAGAGGAAGACTTTGCCAGATCAATGATCCCAAGTCTTCTATGTTGAATAATGGAAACATATGTCAAAATGTCTTAAGTCTTGTTATTTCCTTAATTATGCTAATTAAATAGTTGTTGGTTTCAGAAGAATAGGACACTGAGGCGAGAGCATTTGGATGTTCATCATGGAGAGGAAGAATTTTCCAAATCAATGATCATGGGTCTTCTACGTTGAATAATGGAACCATATTTCAAAATGTCTTAAGTCTTGTTACTTCCTTAATTATGCTAATTAAATAGTTGTTAGTAAAAGAAGTAGCTATGAAATATTGTTTCTTTTTGTAGAAGTCCTGTAGCTTGTTGCTTCCTATATAAATAGGAAACCAAGGCCTAGTCTGAAATTATCATCATCATATATCATTTCCATTTTGAAGACTTTTGTTATTAATATATGTCAATTGAAGCAATATAATGGAGAACATCTTATTATCAGAGATTCTCCATGACTGTGTTATCATTCTGTATTTTTTTTCTGTTTTCCATAATTATTACTTCTTATATTTGAATGAATATTAGTTATTGAGCCTCAATATTGTGCTTATGTGAATGAATATGCTGATACAGTAAAGCATTTATTGTGGATGTTGGTAGAGCTACTATTTTTTTTGAAAATTTGAGCTTATTTTGCCTTGTTACATGTTCAACATAAAAATGGAAACTATTTAAAAATAATAAAGTTAACAAAGTTGCTTATCTAAATAATTGTGAGTTACATGCATTAATATTTTATTAACTTTTGTGTCTTCATGAACATATGTTGATACAAAATGAATGGAAGAAGCATCCAAGTAATCCTATTTTTTTCTGCCAACAATTCATACCAAAGATTGAACAATTTAAGGATATTGCAATAGGTAATTAAGGATATGATGACGATGATGATATATTCTTGTACTTGTATATTCTATGAAACCTTCCTTATTTTCTATGAAACGGTGTATATAATCTTGTACTTGTAAATATTCTTTTATTGTTATGTCTATTAAATAAAACAAATTTTGAATAAAAAATGCTTCACCCTTTTCTATATGTGAGAATGTGAATTATTGTTTAAGGAAAAATCTTACAGTGTTTACATTTTATTTTTACTAGTTTCAAAGCTTCATTTTCTATGTATATAAAATTGTATGTGCTCTTTATCTCGAATGACATAAAACAATAATATCATTAGAATCAGGGTTTTCAATTTCAGCATCATCATTGTCCACACTTTTCATATCCTGTTCACTTTTAAGTGCAATCATCAAAATTTTATTTTTATTTCTTCTCCCAGTTAATCTTGATTCCTTTCAGCACAACACAGTAGGTTGCATGTTAAATTTCAAACATTTTCTTCACATTTTTTTGTATATATTATTTTCTCAATGCATCATTATGTAACAATAATTTCACTTATGAGATATATAGTAAAAATAAATGAAAGAACATGTTTTCTTTGTCAAGGGAAATGTATGGTGAATACCCTATGTCTTTCAGATAAGTGTGCAAGCAAAATAAGACATAACTGATTGAATCTGATTTTCTACTATACAATTGTTTTTTTATGTGCTTTTACTTTTTGCATGTGGATTACCCTCAGAAAGAGACTACTTATCTTTTCTTAAATGAAGCTTTTACATTTCCTATATATGAAAGGAATTTACTGCTTGACAATAGGTTCGTGAACTTCATACAAATTAAGATTGGTGTAAAAGGCCATCCCCACAAATGTTGTTTGGTCTAGAATTATAATGGAAAATAAAAAAGCTTGCTAGGAGAATAAAATAGGTTTTCAATTGTCCAAGTACAACATAATATTACTGAAGCATTTCAAAGTTTAGTCCATAAGAATCATCCTTTTTTAAACATGGATTGCAAATAATTCTAAAAATTTAGAAGTCTTGGTCATTAACATTATTGTCTGCTACAATGTCATCCAGTGTATCATTGTTAATGTTCATATGTTCTTTCAAGTATTTAATATTATCATCATCGTCATCTTGACCTACATCATCTTCATCATCATTGAAAAATATCTTCATAGAAAAATACCTGCACATGAACGACATACATATTAGACATTATATAAATTGTATGAACATATATACATCAATTGAATAATGGAACATTAATTTATAGACTACCTTTTTTATACAATAATTGCTATAAAACACAATTTTGACAACATAGTTTATAAAACATCAGTCCACACTCATTTATTATTCTTTGGTTTTCTGCCCTTAAGAAAATCCTTAGGGAGACCTTGTTCTTCCCTCTTCTTTCATGCAGGAGTGCATTTTAAGAAGGGGTAATCAATCAATAACTCATCCCCAATGGTAAGGTCCATAGTAGCCTCAACCATTATCAATCTATCAACCTCTCTTTCCATATCTCCATCTTTAACATTTATAACCTCAACAAATTGGCAATTCGGTCTTACAGTAGGGTCCCTTCCCTTACTACTATTTATAAATCCTGCAATATTTTTGTGTGTGTATGCACGCCCATCTATATACATAATATGACCTCTATTCATTTATTTTCCACTTTCCAATTGGAGATTATGTGTATACATATTCAAATTTAGACCATATGCTAACATGCTAGGCTTATATTCTGCTAGCCTTCTCCATTCACCACTGTAATATGATGGACCATAATATGGCATTAATCTCCTAGTGGTTTGTTCTGAATTGTTTCTATGTTTGGATCCCGCATGTACATTTTGGACAATAAAGAGGCCTAGATTCTCTCCATGAATATTGGAGGGTCATTTCATGTAGTTGTATCCCCAAAATTGAAACACCTCATACACTCTATGTAGTTGTTGATCACTAGGCCAAGCACAATACAGTAGACGATCAAATGTCTCTTTGTAAATTGATCTCAAACTCAGGGGTAATTCATCATCTCCATCACATTCATTATCATAGGGTATGTAGTCCACCTTCCCCTTGTCTTTAATCAAATTATGCATCTTCACACCGGTTCTTGTTCTGTTACTTGTTTTCATCAATTCCTCATCTTCCGAGCTGGTATATTGGCACATATTTTTGTTAGATGTATCATCTGATAAATGATCATTGCCCTCTAGGATGGAAGTCGGTGATCCAAGAAAATTTAAACCAAGAACTTTATCCTGCAAGTATCCATTAAGAAAAAAATAGTTATTTAAATAATATAAAACAATGTTTAAACGAAGTATACATGTTATTTATATCAAATTGGAAAATTCCTCACCACAATTCCTATTGGATTTGAATCGATTGTAGGAGGCATACTACCGACTGGAAGCTCATCATATATGTAATGTCTTTGTAGAATCATGCGTTTGAATTATTTCTTTCCATGACATATAGAACATCCATAAACAACAATTTTCTCAAAGTATTCATCCCATGTACTATAGTCCTGACCTACCTCTTGTTCAGTACAATAATTTGTTGTGTTTGCAGTATCCATTGTCATATCCTCTTCCACCCATTGTCGTCTACGTGATTTAACAGTTTTAGGTCCATGTCCACTTACATATCTCGTTCTTTTGCTAGTTGAGAGCTTAGGCTCTACATTTGCTCCAATATCCATCTAAAATAATCAACAACATGCATTAATTTATGTCAATATTGGATAATACATTTAAAATTTCAATAATACTGTGAAAAAAGATGGACGTATCACAAAATGCCATCAGATCATTTTTTCCTAAGTTAAGTCAAAATTTGAGTACCTGATATCTCGCTTCATCTGTTGTGTCCTCATTTGATATGACAAGATCTATTGCCATGGCCTCGTCTTGCCCCTATAATACACAATATAGTAAATAATGTTTAGTACACCAATTATAACAAAACCTCCCTTTAGTCATGTTAGTTACCAAAATTTGCACCTGATTCTGAACTTGACAAGTTTCAGCAATTTTTGGTAAAACATTGGATTCACTTCTACGTGGGACACTTGGAATGAAGTGAAACCTCCGAGTTCTAGGCCGGCTCCTATTTGGATAATCACCTGAAAGCACTTAAATCACTCTAAAAATTTGAAGGGGAAAAGGATAGGAAGAAAACTAAACAATAAACAACTGGATATTTAAAAGTTTTAAGGTGATACACCAAAATTATGATGATATCTTGATTCAACAACACATAACAATGAAAGCTGACAATACTAAGTGCATAAAATACAACTTTGGAATATGAGCAGCTGCATAAAAATGTTTCATAGATAGGTATTAAACCAGTTTCAAAACTTTGAATTAGTAGGAAAAGATAAAATCTTCACAACTAACCAGGCTTGAACTAGATAAAACTTCACAATCTACAACCTATTTAGTTGCAAGGTCTCCACTTAAGACATAATTCCAAGACATAACATGTAGGATTACTGGAAATCTCAGCATGAAACATCAAATTGAAAATAGAAGCACACACAAGTGAACTCCAAATTAGGTCCCAAAAGCTCTTGAATTATTAAAATAAGTGTAAGGATATCCTCAAAACATCATGAGTTACAACTGCCAAAAAGAACAAAAACTCTAGTACTAGAAGTATCCAAAAGTCTCTGTCATACAATGTAGAAGAACTCACTGAAAAATGAGCTTCAAAAATCATAAGTACAACCCTCAACCACCCAGGGTCGGATCCAGGAAAATGGCCCCAAATATAAGACACTCCACTCTCCCAAAAGAAGTCATATACATGGGAAAATTCTCCCCAAGTCATTAAACACCCTATGACTCAGCAAAACAACCTCTAAAAACACTCCAACTGACCATAAAGACATCCCAACTGCTTGGGAGAAGTCAAATCCGACCCCTAAATATTCTCCAACCTTCCTAGATACCCTCCTCATGTTGGCAACTGATCCCCATCATTCCATGATTTAAGCAAAGTTCCTTTAATGCCGGACTTGACACCCCTTTGACTATTATTATATCAAAGACCATTTATTTTTTGCATTTGAAATATCATTTATTTCTAAAAGTGATTTATAATTATCACTTTAGAAAATAAACATTTACAATTGGATTAAAATGCAAAAACAAATAAATTCCTACGCTTATTTTACATTTTATATGTAACTTTATTTAAGTGGTTAATATCAATCACTTAAATAAAATTATTTAAATTTGTAAATAGATGCAAAATAAAAGCTTTAATAAAGCCGAATAAGGTTTCACATGACTTTATCTTACAAAACTCAAAAGAAAAAATATGCAATATGCACAACAATTGAGATAACTTGGTAATTCAACTGTCTCTCGTGCTTGACTAGGCAATATAACTTAAATGCTTGAGACAAACTTCCTTTGCAGCTCACAAAACAAAAAATTTGGGACTCCAAAGAACAACAAAACAAAATAGCAACCCAAAAAAACAAAAACTACGTTGAAACAAGATTTAGGGAAAACAAAAAATAAAGTGCAACAACACTTATTAGAACAGGGAAAACTAGACTAAAGTATGTACAAAGAGGAACCCTCTCAAACCTCAAAACAAGGCTTGAGGTGTATCCCATTGACTCGGATAGGAAGCACTTCACCTTTAGTTGTGGCCAGTTGGAAAGCATTGTGTTCCTTGCATTCCATGATGATAAAAGGACCCATCCACATGTTGTCAAACTTAGTATGATGGCCTGACCTGCTCCTTAGTACATCCCATTTAAACACCAGATCTCCCACTATGAAAACCCTTGATCTAGTCTTTTTGTCAAATGTTCTCTTAGTTAGGATTTGTTGATATTCCATGTTCTTC
The DNA here is from genome assembly GCA_007115665.2 of Sequoiadendron giganteum. NCBI lineage: Eukaryota > Viridiplantae > Streptophyta > Pinopsida > Cupressales > Cupressaceae > Sequoiadendron > Sequoiadendron giganteum. Next base: position 224,659,682 of record CM021110.1, read on the forward strand.
ATAGCCTTGCCCCTGGTTTCTTCCAACTCCATCAGTTGAGTATATCGTAAGGCGAGTGGATCAGTCTGCTCAAACAAAACTAGCTAGCTGGAAATATCCAAGGCTGGTAACTCAGTAGAAATAGGTAATTTTGCTCCTTACCATACATCAGCATGTAAGGTGAGTTCCCAATTGCCTTCTTAGGGGTAATTTTGTCTACCCAAAGGGTAGTCTTCACTTTGGCATGCCAAACCCTCTATTTACTTTGAAGTGTCCTTTTGATGATGTTAATCAGATTCTTATTAGTGGACTCCACAAGTCCATTGCCCTGAGGATAATAATTGGAGCTTGTATTCAAGTAAATCTCGTTCTTCAATGCCCAATCAACAACTTTCAAACCAACAAATGACAGGGCATTGTCAGAAATTATAGAGTCTGGGACTCCAAATCTGCAAACAATATCTTCATAAAAATTCAGTATTGTTGTTTCATTAGCTTCCTTTAGAGGAAAAGCTTCTATCCATCATGTAAAATAGTCTGTTGGTGTGATAATCCATCGATGACCTGCACTTGAAGGTTGATTGATTTCCCCTATAAAGTCAATTCCCCACTTCATAAACTGTTGCTCTATTTGGATCGGTTGCAATGGCAAAGCAACAAGCTTTTCTTTGCCTAAAAATAAGGAACATTTGGCACATTTCCTATAATATGTATGTGCATCCTTAAACAAATTAGGCCAATAATAGCCTGCTCTTAGAATCTTGTATGCTATGGTCCTTGCAACATAATGACCTCCAGAAGGTCCATCATGGAGCTCGTGTAATATCTGATCAACTTGATCTTTATCAACACACCTAAGCAGTACTCCACTTTGATCCTTCCTATACAACAAATCATCAATCAAGATAAAAGGAATAGACTGTAGTCTATAGTACCTTCTCTTAGTTCTGTTCATATTAGGTGGACATTCCCCGGTTTTCAAAAAATGTGACATCTCCTACAACCAACCAGTAGTTTCATTGTCTGTTGTTCCAGCATTAACCAGAACTGGCTCTCTTTCCTCCTCTACTGCTGAAACGTCTTCTTTAGCCAACTGCTATCACAAACCCTTTCCCTTCACCAACTTGGTGACCTAAACATCCACATCATACTCCATAACTCTCGTGATCCACCCAACCCATTTTTCATTTAGATCCTTGCTGAGTAAAACTTCTTTCACACTAGGATGTGCCACCTGTAGATGAATTTTGTTATGGGACAACAAATGTCTAAATTTCTTTAGAATTTTCACAACAGCCAACACATGCTTTTATATGAAGGTATACCTCTTCTCATAGTCTTCCATACCTTTGCTGAAAAAAGCAATGGGCTGCTCCAACCCTTCTACATTTTTTTGCACCAAAATTGCGGAGATTACATCAAGGCTGCCAAAAGCATACAAGGTAAAATCCTTGTTGAAATCTGGGTTAACTAATGTTGAGGCTGAAGCTAACGCCTTCTCGATCAGTTGAAAATTGTCCTTTGCTTCACGGGTCCATTTAAACTTTGAATTCTTTTTTAACATAGTTGTAAGGGGTCTTAACAAGGCTGCTATATCAGGCAGAAACCTCCTAACAAAATTAATACGACCAATGAAACTCTGAAGTCCTTTCTTATGCTGGGGTAAAAGTAGCTCCAAGATTGTTGCAACTCTTTCAAAATCCACAGTGATTCCTTCTTTAGATACTACATACCCAAGAAGCTTGCCTTCATGAACAAAAAAAACACATTTCTTGGGATTCAGTGATATACCAAACTCTCGACAACATTCAAAAATCTGCCTCAAATGGTCAATTTGATATGCTGCATTCTTGGAGTAGATAGTGATGTCGTCAAGGTATACTAACACAAACTTATACATTAAGTTACCAAAAGCCATGTCCATAGCCTTTTGGAAAGTTGCTCCAGTGTTAGACAAACCAAATGGCATTCTCTTGTACGCCATTGTGCCCCACTTTGTGGTAAATGCATTCTTAAATTGATCTTCTTCTTTTACCAAGATCTGGTTATAACCAAAATATCCATCCAATAAAGAAAAACATTCAACACCTGACACACATTGAAGAATCTGCTCCATAGACGGAAGAGGGTGCCTGTCCTTCAAAGAAGCTCTGTTCAAATCTCTGAAGTCTAAACACAATCTAAGCTCTCCATTTTTCTTCCTCACAGGAACTAGATTTGCAACCCAACTAGTATGCTTGATAGGAAAGATAATCCCACTTTCTATAAGTCTGAAAACTTCCTTCTGCATTAATGGCTCCAATTTTAGATTAATTGGCCTTTGTTTCTACCTTACGGGTTTGGTTGCTGGCTCTAACTCTATTGTATGCTATGCAAGGTGCAGATTAAATCCATTCAAATCTCCATACTCCCAAGAAAATATGTCAATAAAAAATCTTGGAATAAATGCTAAAAGGACTGCTTTTCAGTAGTAGAGTTTATTTTTCCTATCTTGAGGCTTTTCTCAGGTGCAATTTTTAAGTCCTCATAGTGATTCTACTAAACCAACAAATTGGCCAAGTTACTTTTGGCCTGATCATTTGAGTTGAAAATACTTTCTAAGGTGACCAATCCCTTAGGCAACTTGTTTTTCTTCAATTGCAGCACTTGGTCTCCATACTACTGTTTGATTCTTTCCTGGTTTGATGCTGCAAACACATCCTCTTCGAGCAAAAATTGCAAAATTTTCTCATCACTCTCAAAGACCTGCCAGTTAACATTGTTATCAGGCACCGAAGGTCTGATAATAACCTTGATGTGCTGCTGATCACATCCTTTATTTATGCTATTCAGAATACCAAACTGAGCCCCCACAGTTGCTAACCTGTCAGCATGTTGATTCTTACTTCTTGGAATGGCAATAATATTGAAAGCTTCAAATTCCTCAAGAAGGTCCTAAACCCTATGCTTGTACAATTTAAGAACATCATTCTTAACAACATTCATGCCTCTAACCTGATTTACTATCAACTCACTATCTCCATGCACCTTTAGACACTTGATTCCACGTTTCCTCGCCCATTCTAGCCCTTGAATGAGACCCTCATACTCTGTCATGTTATTGGTGCACGAAAATCCAAATCTAAAGGCTGCATAATATCTATTTGCTCTTGGGGAAACCAACATTGCACCCCCACCAGCAACATGTTTGATCCTTGAGCCATCAAAATATATTTCCCAAACTTCGCTCTACTAATCACAATCTTTCTCTGACCCCTTAACCAAATTAGGCATCACTAAATCAGCTTCTTGAAACATGTAGTTACCCATACCCGCATCCAACACCGAGTCACTCTCAGCATTAATGGTTACTTTGGTTCCATACCTAGTACGAAACAACATGTGAGACCAGTTGAATGAAAAGTATCCTCCTATTTTGGTTGTGAACTCTCTTGACAAACATAACCAAAAATACGGGGGCAAATCTGCCACATAAATGTCTTGGGGAATCGAAAAAATTGGGGGCAAGCATGCAAAGTTAAGTTGGCATCTTTGATAAGACCCACTGTATTAATAGATGAGCCATCTAGCTGGACTACTCCTTTCTCTAAAGGCTCATACTTTAATCATAACTGAACAGCTACTCACTCGGGCATCACAGAACAGGTAGCACCACTATCTACCATACAATTATGCACTAAATTATTCCCAATAATCAATGAAACATAGAACAGAGGAGGTCTCACGTTCTTACCTTGGGTCATAGATTTTCCTTCGCTACTGGGATTAGCATCTTTCCCTTGATCATCATTAGTCATCATGACTTTTGGGGAATCAACAACAACTTGTTTAGGATTTGCATCTTCAAACAATGCCTTTTTAACCAAATCAGCTTGTCTAGGAATACTTAAGGAATCCCACATGGTCATATTCACGGTCATCTTCTTCATACTTTCCATAATGTTGTAAGGCACAATTGAAAGTACCCTCTGGTGTACTTTAGCGACAGTCGGTTCCACATTTTTTTGAGGCTTCCTGTTGATTGGTAAGACAATACTATTTTTGCTTGGTACATTTGGAATAGGTGTGGATGATGTTTCTGCAGTAGCAGGCTCCTTGTTTTTATCAACTGATTGCTCCACATCTAGAGCTCTTTTCTTGGCTCGTGTATTGGTTGCAATTGTTGAATCACCGTTCACACCACATAACTCTTCACCTTGCCAATTTAGAAATGCAGTCTCATTAGAATGTATATCCGGTTGTTGTTCAGGTATGTTATCAGGTATATCTGGCTGAGAACTAACAACGTTCTGGACCATAAGTGCCTGATTAATTACCCCATTTGAACATGAAGCCTGGTTATGTGTTTGATTATATGGATAACACCATTCATATTCTATTGCGAAGTTATTCTAAGTTGGAACTATATCTTTGAGTGGATTTCTAGCATTAAGAGGAGCTAGATTATATGGTTGGAATGGTCTCTAGTTGACATTTTGCCTCTGATAAGCACCTTCATAGGGTTGTCTATTTTGTTGATATTGATACCCTTGATTTTGATAAGGCTGACTTACACTTTGACCTTGTTGTTGGTTCTGCTGTTGAAAATTTGGCCTTGCCCCTTGCTATTGTTTCTTCATGTTGATCAACTCATTTGCCATAGTCTGCAAAATAGTTTCTATCTTCTGTTGACCAGACTTGATTTCTTAAAACTCACTTGATGGCCCTGCGGCTGACACTCCATGACCTACAACAGTGGGTAATGCTAAAACGACAGGTAAAGGGGCTAAGGATGGCATTTGTAATGGCATATTTGACTGTATATTAGGGAAGTAGGGCATAGGTTTCCTAGGTACTATCTTGCCTGCTTGAATGAGGTTATTTTCTGCCTTAATGGCTATACTATAAGCCTGAGGTAAAGAAGTACCCCCCATGGAATGTATCATGACTGAGCTATCACTATTTAAGCTTTTCAAATAGTACAAGAATGCATAGTCAATAGAAGGCCTTACAGTAGCAGGTATCCTGTTTCAAGTCTTTTGAAAATGGATGTTGAAATCTGTCATTTGCTCTTGTGGTGCTCTTTTTATGGTTGTTAATTGCTCTACAAAAGATATGTGATCAGATTTTTCTTCAAAAAATTTGGTAAATTCATCACCAAGCTCATCCCATGTTGAAATAGAGGCCACTGGCAAGCTTCTAAACCATTTCAACGCCTTCTTCTTGAAAGATGTAGCCAATAATCTCATAGCTACATTTTCTTGTGTTACATGATGCACATTGCATAACGCTGCCACATCTCTAATATGTTCAAAAGGGGTTATTTTCCCTTCTCTAGTGAACTTTGGTAGTCCCTTTAATGTTGCCAATGGAATGTCATTATGTTGTGCTAGATCAAGGGGACTACCCTGGTCGAATGGTACAAAAGCGAAGGCTCTTGGTACTGCCATTGAGTTGGAATGTGTTGATATGCTTGCGGAAGCAGAGCTTGAACTCGCTACAACAGAATTGCTAGTTGTTAAAAAATTTGAAGTCCCAAAAGAAAAGGTAGGAAGCTCTGTTCTAATGGTGGGTGATGCAAAACGTCTAACAAGAGGGTCTCTCCTTCTTTCGTAAGAAAAAATGCCTTGCTTTTAACACCAGGTGGTGTTGACTGAACTCTAAGGGAAGGAACAGTCCTTCTAAGTGCTCTCTCTCTTCTTCTTGGAGGAGATAAATATAGAAACTCCATAAATTTTGAACTTTTGGTTTCTATTCTCCTCATGTAAACGCATGCATTGATCTTTTTTCTCCACACAGAGTCGCAAGATATGCTAGAAAAACAACCTCTGAAAGGCTATTAGCTCACTGTCAGCACATCAAAATAGCAAGACTTAGTAAAAATCAATTCTGACTCTATCCCACCGGGCGTGCCAAAACTGTTAGTTACCAAAATTTGCACCCGATTCTGAACTTGACAAGTTTCAGCAATTTTTGGTTAAAACATTGGATTCACTTCTATGTGGGAAACTTGGAATGAAGTGAAACCTTCGGGTTCTAGGCCGGCTCCTATTTGGATAATCACCTAAAAGCACTTAAATCATTCTGAAAATTTGAAGGGGAAAAGGATAGGAAGAAAACTAAACAATAAACAATTGAATATTTAAAAATTTTAAGGTGATACATTGAAATTATGATGATATCTTGATTCAACAACACATAACAGTGAAAGCTGACAATACTAAGTGCATAAAACACAAATTTGGCATATGAGCAGCTGCATAAAAATGTTTCATAGATAGGTATTAAACCAGTTTCAGAACTTTGAATTAGTAGGAAAAGATAAAATCTTCACAACTAACCAGGCTTGAACTAGATAAAACTTCACAATCTACAACCTATTTAGCTACAAGGTCTCCACTTAAGACACGATTCCAAGACATAACATGTAGGATTATTGGAAATCTCAACATGAAACATCAAATTGAAAATAGAAGCATACAAAAGTGAACTCCAAAGTAGGTCCCAAAAGCTCTTGAATTATTAAAATAACTGTAAGCATATCCTCAAAACATCATGAGTTACAACTACCAAAAAGAACAAAAACTTTGGTACTAAAAGTCTCCAAAAGTCTTTGTCATACAATGTAGAAGAACTCACTGAAAAATTAGCTTCAAAACTCATAAGTACAACCCTCAACCACCTAGGGTTGGATCTAGGAAAATAGCCCCAAAAATAGGACACTTCACTCTCCCAAAAGAAGTCATATACATGGGAAAATTCTCCCCAAGTCATTAACCACCCTGACTCAGCAAAACAACCTCTAAAAACACTCCAACTGACCATAAAGACATCCCAATTGCTTGGGAGAAGTCAAATCTGACCCCTAAATATTCTCCAACCTTCCTAGATACCCTCCTCATGTTGGCAACTAATCCCCATCATTCCATGATTTAAGCAAAGCTCCTTTAATGCCAGACTTGGCACCCCTTTGACTATTATTATATCAAAGACCATTTATTTTTTGCATTTGAAATATCAATTATTTCTAAAAATGATTTATAATTATCACTTTAGAAAATAAAGATTTACAATTGGATTAAAATTCAAAAACAAATAAATTCCTACCCTTATTTTACATTTTATATATAACTTTATTTAAGTGGTTAATATCAATCACTTAAATAAAATTATTTAAATTTGTAAATAGATGCAAAATAAAAGCTTTAATAAAGCCAAATAAGGTTTCACATGACTTTATCTTACAAAACTCAAAAGAAAAAATAAAATGCATAATGAAATGCCACAACTTATCAAATATGAATAAAGCTTTTAGTAAAGCCAAGGCAAAAGAAATTCTCCATTTCATCAAACCTCATTTAGGGTTGTAACCCTAAATGAAAACCTTTCATTCTTCATTTTACTTGATGTTGGGAAGCGCCGCCTTTGATGAGAAAACCCTAGCCATGCTTTGTGAAGGAAATATGTGCTTTTGTACGCCATTCATGAAGACTTATGAAGCTTGCATCATGTGATTTCATGGTGAGTTCGATCTTTGATTCACTCTGGAAGTTTTTTTTTTATGAAAAGATTTTTTTTGAAGCTTATAGGCGCGACTACATACTTCCCTGATGCTCTTTTTTAATATTTTTCTGTTAAAAATGTTCTCATTGAGAGGCTGCCATGATCATTCTAACTCGAGCTTGCTCTCCCATAGATTCTTTACTTTATGTGTAGAGTATTCTTGATCGCCATTAAAGAAAGACTGTTCCTCACTATTGAATGCATATTTCTTCAACAACCTCTGTGAATTTCCAGAGAGAAGCCACAACCTTGAGTATCTCTTAAATATTTCAGTTTCTGCCTAGTATTTAACAAACATCTAATGTAATTTCTTCAACTTTCCTTATATGAAGATGTTGAAAGAAATCATTCTGTCTCCTTAGTTGAATTTGCAATTACCTTCATTCTCTATAACTCTTCATTACTTAGCTGCCATGAAGATGGTGATCTTCACCTTGCACTATTGGTAACCTGGGTTGTCTCACAGTCATAAAATCATGGTGCTCCCTCTTTCTGATATGAATGATTGTCCTCCTTACTCATGCATATTGAAGTGCCTCTAGATCCTTAAATGACCGAGCACTGTAATCCCCCTTGAAATGAGCTTATTCATTGGTTCATTGAAGTAGATGATTTGTTTCTCTTTTTGGCATGAAGACATCTTTTATGTGTGACTATCTTTTGGAAGTTTTGCAAATGTGATATTGACTTCATATGTTCATATTACACAAAACATTTGATGAGCTGGGCTCAACCCTTGTGGGAACCACATTTTACCCCACTCATTCTGAAACTGATGAATAAACAACAACATTGCATATCTTGTATCTGCACATAACACAAACAAGTTAGAAAAAATAAAGCAGTGTTTGGATTTGGATAATGTGAATGCGTGTGCGGGGTGTAATGATGATAGGCCAGTTATTGCTTAGATCCTTTGGATCTAACTTCATTTTTGTTGTTATTTCAGGATCTTGCACTTGGAGAACGAAAAGCGAGAGCAAAAACACGGAAAGTCAAAGCAACAGCAACACTGCTAGTCATTCAGGCAATGACTGGCCTCTGTGACTCTTATGCCTCATTTTTATATGTTCACACGTGTATTCATGTTATAAATTCAAGCATTGAATTTACTTTTCTTAGCTAGTTTCATCGCTTGTGTGAAGCAGTTTGAATACTTTGATGAATAAATATTTACATTTTCAAAAAAAGATATTTGATGGTGTATGAGTTTGCTTCTCTTTTCTTCATAAAAATGCAATATTTATTCATGAATGGAATCAAAGTAAATGTTTTCATACTATGGCATAAAATACATGATCAAATCTTGAAATGAATACCGCCTAGCAAAAGTGCTCTTCCTGATTTGAGCCTATAGGTGAGAAATATGTAACAAGTCATATATTTGACATATTGATATCATGTTTTGGTTATCCTAATTTTCAAACTTTTCCCTTGATCATAGAATCACATTTAATCACCATTCTTGTGCATTTTCAACCAATAAGTTTGACCTCAGAGGCCTTATGGACAAAAAAATGACTTTATCTCCTCTATGTTGTAGCATTTGTGAATTCATAAACATCTTCCTCCTTTAGTTGAGGTTGCTTTCTCTTCTTACCTCTATTGTATCTGCAGATTCCGTTGTCTCATCTATTTCCACCCACTTTCCTCTCAACGATTTAGTATTTCTATGCCATCCACATCCTCTCTCCATGGCCTCCTCTATGAATAAGAATGTCACCACACTATCGTCGAGAAGGAAAAAGAAACTTGTGGGACCGTGGTAAAAACCGCTCTACTGCACCGAGCTGATGAAGGAGCCTTGGGACAGCGGTGGTCGCCGCACTACCGCACACCAATGGTAGAAGACTTGCAGGATTGTGGGAGTCATTGCAACACCGCCATGAACAAAAGGAAGACTCGCGTGCCGCCACAAAACCTTTCATCGCACTACCGTCGAGAAGGATGAAGAATCTTGTGGGACCATGGTAAAAACTACTTTATCGCATGGAGCTGATGAGGGAGCCACGCAACAATGGTGGTCACAAAAACAAGGCAAGAGTTGGAATTATTTCCAACACTATGGATCCTATGGTACACAATAATGAAAATAGTCACTATACAACAATGATAAGCACTAAATTAGGCGCACTTGACGCCACCTTATACGTCCCAAACAGATTACATTAATGACCAATAGTCGACGCTAAATTTGGCGTTAACTAATGAATCAAAATACAAAATTTAAAACATCGACTAATGAATCAAAATAAAAAATTTAAAACTTTACCGCGTGAAGGAAGAAATTAGATGACAAAAAATGGAAAAACGCCACATGAAGGAAAAGAGTAGGGCACTACCAGCAACTAATGAGAAATTCAATTTAGTTTGTAGCACCATAGGTAAGGTTACAATTTTTTTTTTCTTGGTTGAATTCATGATTATTTATCGCTCTTTATATTGCATTTGAATTTGTGATTGTTTACTGGTTCGTGGCCTAACCAGTCTAGGCAACCTCTAAATTGTACCATCATTATAAATTGTAAAACCTTTGAGAAACCAGTAAAAAATTTACGCTACCCATTTGAGATTTGGCTCAAAATATTATAGCACGAAGCGAGGATGCCTCTGTATTCTTTCCCTAACCTAGGTATCAAGGAAATAGTGAACTGCTTGGAAAATCTAGAAATTGGGTCGGTCACTGTTGAGCAACTATTGAAAATAAACACACAAACCGCTTGGTTTTTCCAAGCCGCGCCATAGTCACCGATGCCATGAAAAATTCGTGCAAGATTGCATTATGAAAGAGTTTTCATGATAAGGTAATCAACACTAAGAAAACCCAGTGAACATATTTTCCCACAAAACAAAACTTCCATACCACAAACTAGACGAAAACTTTCATACCTGACAGTGTGTACCTCATTTGCCTCCACAGATTGGATGAAAATAATTTGCCCTAGGTCACCTCAAAATTTTAAACAATGGAGGGAAGCGAGCATTTTTAGAAAAATCTGTCCACAATGAGGTAATTTATTGTCAATTTATAGATTTGTAAATCTTTCCATTGTTTCTTTGAATTTTACTTTTTAGTTTTTTATTTCTAAATTTAAAAGAAGAAATATAATTTAAAAAAATATATATATATAGGGACATGAGAATGACAAAGATAAAGACAAATTGGCTTCCATATTGGGGGTAGAGGTAGTGAACAAATTGGTTAATGTGGATTGGACAACACTTGCCAGATACATAGAAAAAAAATCTGGTAACGCCCCTCAAACATTGCAAACAAATCAATTGTGTCAAAGGGAATCAATTGATTCCCCCACCACTCCTGGATCGAGCAAAAGATCCAGGAGGAAATTGGTGATAGTAAACTCTAAGAATGTGGAACAAGGAGTAGAGACTTCCACTCCTAGGACACAGACTTCTTCCACCATGCCATGTTTTCAATCTTGCATTGGTAGCTACAATACGAAGATAGAATATGAGGTGGTTTTAGGGGAAGTCTGAATGATGGATGTTGGGAAAATGTTTGTGAGTAGGTTGAAGGAATCATGCCTTCAATGATTCAAATACCATCTACATTTTCCATTCTCAAAGATACCCATGCATCGGAAAAAAAGTAGTTATCCATGACATGGAGATCGAATTTGGCATAGGTTGGTCTGTGAAGAAGGTAAAGCTACGAATGTCTCAAAACTGCAAGAGATTTCGGTGCAACCAAACAAAGAAGATAAAAAAAATCCCTCCCGAGCTAAGGCTCAAAAAAAGGCCACTTGATGTAAGTCTCAAATAATGGAAAGAACTTGTAAAAGCATATGAGAAGTCCGAAGCACAAAGGAAGTTCGGTGAGGAGAGTACACAGGTATTTGAATTTTCTCATAAGATTATATCAAATTTATTAAATGATATTTAAATTTTATTTGTGCATAGTTAAATTGAATTAGTGTATGTTTCAAGACAAGGCCTCCAAGGCTAGGCTTGAGAAACTTCGTGCCATGCATCACAGTGGCCAGAAAGGTTTATAGGCCTTGATCTGTACATTTGTAAGTATATTTAATATGTTAAATGATTTTATTTTTTTCTTTGGAAAAAGTAAATGATTGCATATTAATATGTTACAAAACAAAAAGTGGAATGATTTTGTAATCTGGATGGAGAACGAGGTATCAATATTTGAGTTTCAATAACTTAGTTGGATATTATTGTGTTAATATGTCAATTTTCATCTCTTGTGTTGAGTTGTTTATTGATGCATAGGATGAGTAAATAGAGCTCAAATCTTATGATTACAAGATGATCGTTTATGTGCATGAATAAATAGTAGAAGGATGTAGATGAACTCAATTCATCTGACTTTATGCCTCTTGGTAGGAATTCCTCTTGAATCTCTAATATCAGGTGCTCGAGACTTCCCTATAGCTTTTACCTTTCGTTGTCGTCTTTCTTCTTCATTGTTAGACTCGTCTCCTTTTTCCTTATTTGCATTTGTGGCTTTGACTTCTAATTCATCCCATGTTTTACCTTCCTCCTCTTCAAAATACTCTTCTTCTTCGTCCTCCTCTGACTCCACAAGAGATTCATCTTCTGAACCTTCCTCATCTGATTCTGATTCCTCTTCTACATCAGAGGGTTCATATCCTTGATCTAACTCTTCTGAATTATCAGAATCAGAATCAGTAGCTTCCATATTCAAAAATTCCCAACCAACATCTTCAACAAATTTATCTGGATCATCAGTAATAGTCTTCAAAATTAGCCGCCAATTCAAGTTCATTCTGCTTTCATAATACTTTATATCCATGGAGTTCAACCATTCCTTGATGCCATCAAGCGAAGATTGAGGAATGGCGTACATGCAGAGTACATCCCGCTTGAAGTCTTTGAAAACAATATCCATATCAAATTCCTTTTGCCCAAGTCCTACTCTCTCAAGGTTAACAATCTCAATCTCACTAATAGTGATTACTAAGAAAGGTAATTCCACCAACTCTACCAAACAGTTTACTGTAGGAACAATAAAAGAAGAGGCTTTGAAAGGAACTCCATGAAAACCAAGCTCTCTAAATGGTACATCAAACTCTAGTTAAAAATATTTTAGACAAGGTTGCTCCCATAGCTCTCTTACTGGCTTGACAAATCCTTGAAACTTTGTATTGATATTATTTTAACAAATAAAAATGAAGCAAAGTAATCATCTCCTCCTCCACTGGTTGGAAGAATGCATGCTTAATGTTTTGATACATAATATCAACTCTCTCTTCTTCTCTCATGGTTGAATACTAAAATTCATTATGGTGGGCCTCCAGAGTTCCAGTCATCTTTCTTCCTCTTCCATAAAATGTTGGCCTAATCCACAAGTCTTCCAGCCTAATTGCCTTTGTTTTTGAAAGCTGAAGTTTGTCCTAAGTCACCAGTGTAGCTCTCTCTGCCTTTTCAGACTCTTTCATTGCTATAGGAAATTAGCACCTAATTGATTAACAATCTCAATCTCACTAATAGTGATTAATAAGAAAGGTAATTCCACCAACTCTACCAAACAGTTTACTATAGGAACAATAAAAGCAAAGGATTCAAAAGGAACTCCATAAAAACCAAGCTCTCTAAATGGTACATCAAATTCTAGTTCAAAATATTTTAGATGAGGCTGCTCCCATAGCTCTCTTACTCGCTTGACAAATCCTTGAAACTCTACACTGATTTTATTTTTCCTATCCCTCTCTTACTGTTCTTCCTCAATTTCATCAAGACCATACATTGAACTTCTTGCCCCTACTAAAGTTTGGACCACATCCATTACCTCCACATAAAACTGGACATCCTTGTTCTTCTTGGTTCCCATGCCATGGTATGGTTATGCAGATACGAATGAATCAAATTAATCATCTTTCTTCCTCTTCCATGAAAACCAAGCTCTCTAAATGGTACATCAAACTCTAGATCAAAATATTTTAGATGAGGCTGCTCCCATAGCTCTCTTACTCGCTTGAAAAATCCTTGAAACTCTACATTGATTTTATTTTTCATGTCCCTCTCTTCTTGTTCTTCCTCAATTTCATCAAGATCATACATTGACCTTCTTGCACCTCCTAAATTTTGGACCACATCCATTACCTCCACATAAAACTGGACATCCTTGATCTTCTTGGTTCCCATGCCATGGTATGGTTATGCAAATGAAAATGAAGCAAAGTAATCATCTTTCTTCCTCTTCCATGAAAACCAAGCTCTCTAAATGCTATATCAAACTCTAGTTCAAAATATTTTAGATGAGGTTTCTCCCATAACTCTCTTACTCACTTGACAAATCCTTGAAACTCTACATTGATTTTATTTTTCTTGTCCCTCTCTTCCTGTTCTTCCTCAATTTCATCAGGATCATACATTGACCTTCTTGCCCCTCCTAAATTTTGGACCACATCCATTACCTCAACATAAAACTAGACATCCTTGGTCTTCTTGGTTCCCACACCATGGTATGGTTATGCAAATGAAAATGAAGCAAAGTAATAATATTTCTTCCTCTTCCATGAAAACCAAGCTCTCTAAATGGTATATCAAACTCTAGTTCAAAATATTTTAGATGAGGCTGCTCCCATAACTCTCTTACTCGCTTGACAAATCCTTGAAACTCTACATTGATTTTATTTTTCTTGTCCCTCTCTTATTGTTCTTCCTCAATTTCATCAAGATCATACATTGACCTTCTTTCCCCTCCTAAAGTTTGGACCACTTTCATTACCTCCACATAAAACTGGACATCCTAGATCTTCTTGGTTCCCACGCCATGGTATGGTTATGCAAATGAAAATCAAGCAAAGTAATCATATTTCTTCCTCTTCCATGAAAACCAAGCTCTCTAAATGGTATATCAAACTCCAATTCAAAATATTTTAGATGAGTCTGCTCCCATAACTCTCTTACTCGCTTGACAAATCCTTGAAACCCTACATTGATTTTATTTTTCTTGTCCCTCTTGTTGTTCTCCCTCAATTTCATCAAGATCATACATTGAGCTTCTTGCCCCTCCTAAATTTTGGACCACATCCATTACCTCAACATAAAATTGGACATCCTTGGTCTTCTTGGTTCCCATGCCATCGTATGGTTATGAAAATGAAAATGAAGCGAAGTAATAATCCGTCTTCCTCTTCCATGAAAACCAAGCTCTCTAAATGATATATCAAACTCTAGTTCAAAATCTTTTAGATGAGGTTGCTCCCATAACTCTCTTACTCGCTTGACAAATCCTTGAAACTCTACATTGATTTTATTTTTCTTGTCTCTCTTGTTGTTCTTCCTCAATTTCATCAAGATCATACATTGACCTTCTTGCCCCTCCTAAAGTTTGGACCACGTCCATTACCTCCACATAAAACTGGACATCCTTGGTCTTCTTGGTTCCCATGCCATGGTGTGGTTATGCAAATGAAAATGAAGCAATGTAATCATCTTTCTTCCTCTTCCATGAAAACCAAGCTCTCTAAATGCTATATCAAACTCTAGTTCAAAATATTTTAGATGAGGCTGCTCCCATAACTCTCTTAATCGCTTGACAAATCCTTGAAACTCTACATTGATTTTATTTTTCCTATCCCTCTCTTCCTGTTCTTCCTCAATTTCATTAGGATCATACATTGGCCTTCTTGCCCCTCCTAAAGTTTGGACCACATCCATTACCTCAACATAAAACTGGACATCCTTGGTCTTCTTGGTTCCCATGCCATGATATGGTTATGCAAATGAAAATGAAGCGAAGTAATCATATTTCTTCCTCTTCCATGAAAACCAAGCTCTCTAAATGGTATATCAAACTCTAGTTCAAAATATTTTAGATGAGGCTACTCCCATAGCTCTCTTACTCGCTTGACAAATCCTTGAAACTTTGCATTGATTTTATTTTTCCTGTCCCTCTCTTGTTGTTCTTCCTCAATTTCATCAGGATCATACATTGACCTTCTCGCCCCTCCTAAAGTTTGGACCACATCCATTACCTCCACATAAAACTGGTCATCCTTGATCTTCTTGGTTCCCATGCCATGTTATGGTTATGCAAATGAAAATGAAGCAAAGTAATCATCTCCTTCTCCACTGGCTGGAAGAATGCATGCTTAATGTTTTGATACATGAGTTCTAGTCATCTCTCTTCCTCTTCCATAAAATGTTGGCCTGATCCACATGTCTGCCAACCTAATTGGGTTTATTTTTTAAAGTTGAAGTTTCTCTTGAGTCACCAATGTATCTCTCTTTGCCTTTTTAGACTCTTTCATTGCTACAGATCGTCTGTGGGATTTAATCATTTGTACCACATGGTTGATGTGCTTTGAATCCTTACATCTAAAGGAAATTTCCTTAACATAAATATTGCTAGGGATTTAATAATTTTCAGACTGTTTCATTGCTACAGATCGTCTCTGGGATTTAATCATTTTTACCACATGGTTGATGTGCTTTTAATCCTTGCATCTAAAGGAAATTTCCTTAACATAAATACTGCTAGGGATTTAATTTTCAATGTTGCTAGCCTAATTGGCTTTGTTTTGAAAGCTGAAGTTTCTCCTGACTCACCAGTATTAGTTGTAACTTTTTTGAAATTTTATTATGGTATGTGGACTTTGATACGATGTAATATGATTATGGTTTCGTCTCATATGTTGTAATATTAGATATATAACAGAAAAAAAATTATTGCATGAAATAAATAATAACTTTTCATTCTAAATGTATTTTTTTTGCAAAACACGGGTCTTCCAGAAGATCAAGATGATCCTCAACATGATATAGATCCACAAAATATTGGTTCTTTCCATATAGATCACATGACAGAGGATGATGATGATGCAAATACGTAATACACTGAGGCCAATGACCATGATGACGACGACGACGACGACGACGACAATGATGATGATGATCACGATGGTGATGATGATGATGATGATGATGATGAGACAGTTGGTGGTAGTAACCAGTGACATTCATGATCATATAGACTGCATCATGGATCATTGTTGATATATCATTATGATGACTCTTTTCATGGTTGCTATCATATGTATCATTCTCGTGGCCTACAGTACTATATTATTGAGTTGTATCATTTTCACTATATCATTTGGAAATGTATCATCTTGACTTGTATCAATTTGAGTTACATAATTTATCAATTATATTTATATCATTTGTACATGTATCATTTTCACTTATGTCGATTGTTGGACATGTATCATTTTGACATGTTTTTGATTTACTGGCATATTTGACTTTCACTTGTTTTAGTTATAAATGATGATGATATTATCAGTATTGACTTGTCAATTTATATATATTAAAAGTGGTCGATGATTTTTGGATGGATATTTATTACGTATGATGATTTTAATTTACTACTTAGGATGGATGTTGTCAAATTCAATTAAATTATAGATATTTTACTCACTTATTTTAATTATAGATGATGATCATGTTACAATAATAGTTTAGGCCGTGATGAAAGGTAAAATGAATGCTTGGTACCTCTAGAACGTAATTGAACAAATCAGAGAAGTGTTAAGCTCTTTTGGTGGGTAATGACATTGAACAATAGATGTACTTTTTTTATCTTTACAAGCAATACAAAAATTTCATGTTACCGACCCAAGAAAAATAAAATTATCTTGTTATTTAATCATATGAGTTAAATAATTAAATTACATACTCTATAATCATATGATTTATTTAAGAAGCATGATATATTTAACTAATTAAATTGAAATAAAACATTAAATTAATAAATGGAAGCAAAATAAGAAGCATTTTTAAAAGCAAAAAAGGAAGCAACAATGGAAGCCAAACTAGAAGCAGTCATGGAAGAAAAATTGGAAGTAAAACCGGAAGCACAACCGGAAGAAAACTGGAAGCAAAATCAAAAGCAAAATTGGAAGCAAAATTGGACGCAAAACTGGAAGCAAAAGTGGATGCCAAACCAGAAGCACAACCGGAAGCAAACCTAGAAGCAAAATCGGAAACAAAACTGGAAGCAAACTTGGAAACAAAACTGGAAGCAGAACCAAAAGCAAAAGTGGACGCCAAACCATAAGCAAAATTGGAGGTAAAACTAGAAGCAAAACTGGAAGCAAAAGTGGAAGTGAAACTAGAAGCAAAACTAGAAGCAAAACTAGAAGCAAAAATGGGAGTAGATATAAAAGCAAAACCGGAAGCCAAACTGGGCACCAATTCAGATGTTATTTTCGGAATTATTTCTGGCAATATTTCTAGTGCTATTTTTGGCGTTTATTTTGGTGTTATTTTCGGTGCTGACAGAGGGGATATTTCGATGCTATTTTCGGTGCTATTTATTGGCGCTATTTTAGGCGGCTAGCAAAAGAGCTGTATTTTCCCAGCACCAACTACGGTGCTATGTCTGGCGTCAACATTGGTGCCAAATTCAGCACTAAAAATACCATGCTTGTTTGCGTTGAGTTTTGTGCCAGCCAGAATACCCAATTCGTGAACAAAAATACACTAAAATTCGGTGCTATTTTACGCACTATTTGCCTATTTTGCTATAATGATTTGATAATCTAGAGTATAGTGTATATGTTAGTTTGTGAGGAGAGTAAAATTTGAGTAAAGAGCATTTGAAATTTTGTTTATCAAGTAGTCAAAGAGTGAGGATAGTTTGCTAGTTTCAATTATAGATTGTTTGGTAGTTGCAATTTGATAGTTTAGAAGCAAGGGGGAGGTGCAAGAGCAGAGCTAAGAGCTAGAAATTGAGAAGGAAATAAGTTAAAGTTGATTCATAGAGAAAATTGGAAGCAAGGATTATCAAGAATCAAGTCAAGCTATTTTAATCTAGGCATGATTAAAATAATTCTCTTTCCTTCTCTTTTAAATGATGTTTATGGTTAATATTATAGTTCAATTAGGGTTATAATCAAGTTAGAGTTAACGTTAGGATTTAATTAGGGTTCAATTTAGGTTAGGTTTCAATTATGATTATAGTTGAATTAGGGTTACAATTATCTACAAAGTTAGGGTTAGGGTTCAACTAGGGTTTAACCAAGGTTGTGGTTCAATTAGGTTTCAACTATGGTTAGGTCTCAAAAAAGGTACAATTACGTATATGATTCACTTAAGTCGGTGATAACCCTAATTGAAGCTCAACCCTAATCCTAAACCCAAACCTAACTCTAACACTAATTTTCACTCTAACCCTAACCTAACGCTAACCTTAATCCAATCCTAAAAAAAATTATAACGTTGACTTTAATTGTAACTCTAAATTTAATCCTAATTGAACCCTTACCCTAATCCTAACCCTAATCTTAAATTTAACCCTAATCCTAACCCTATCCCTAACCCTAACTCTAATTCTAATCGTAATGATAATAATAACCCTGATTCTCTCTCTAATAATAGCCTTAACCCTAATACTAACCCTAACCCTAACCCTAATTATATCTCTAATTGTAACTATAACCCTAATCCTAATCTTAACCATAACACTAACCCTAACCTTGATCCTAACCCTAAACCTAACCCTAATTATATCTCTAACTATAATCATAATATTAACCCTAATTATAACCTTAACTATAAACCTAACCCTAACTATAATCATAATCGTAACCCTAATTATATCTCTAATAAAGACTATAACCCTAACCCTAACCCTAACCCTAAACCTAACTCTAAGCTTAACCCTAAACCTAACTGTAACTCTAACCATAACCCTAACCCTAACCTTGATCCTATTTTTAAAGTTGTAACCCTAATCCTAACCCAATCCTAATTTTATCTTTAATCCTAATCATGATCGTCACCCTATCTCTAACCCTAATCCTACCTAATTAAATGTCTAACTTGAACTATAACCCTACCTCTAACCCTAAACCTAATCTTGATGTTAAAACCAACCCTAATCCTAACACTAACCCCAACCATAATCCTAAGTCTATCTATATAATCCTAATCTTAACCCTAATCCTAATTCTATCTCTAACCCTAACCCTAACAATTTGATAATCTTGATTTTATCTCTAATCATAACCCTAATTTTAATTTTATCTCTAACCCTAATCCTAATTATAATATAATTTTATTCCTACCCCTAGCTCTAATTCCATCTCTAATTGCAACCCTACATTTAATCCTAATTCTATCTCTAATCCTAACCCTAACCATAATGGTAATGCTAAACCTAACCTTAACCATAACCCTAATCCTAATGCTATCTTTAACCCTAACCCTAACCCTAACCCTAACCCTGTCACTAACCCTATCCCTAATATTAACCATATCCCTAAGCCTAACCCTAAACTTAATACTAATTATATCTTTAATCCTAACCTTAACGATAACCCTGCTCCTAATCCTAACCCTAACCCTAACCCTAATTCTATCCTTAACCCTGACCCAAACCCTACCGCTAATCCTAATTCTATCTCTAATCCCAACCTTAACCCTAATCTTAATGCTAACCCTAATCCTAATCATAATACTAACCCCAACACTAACCCTAATCCTAACCCTAACTCTATATCTAACCAAGTAACCCAAACCCTATACCTGATCCTAATTCTATCTCTAATCCTAGCATTAACTCTAATCATAATGCTAACCCTAATGCTAATCGTAATCTTGACCCTAATCCTAACCCTAAACTTAACCATAATTATAATACTAACCGTAAAACTAGCCCCGATTCTATCTCTAAACCTTATTATAATTGTAACCTTAACCCAAAACCTAATTTAACCCTACTTTGATCTCTAATCTAATCCTAATCCTATCCCTAATTTTAACATTATACCTAACCATAACCCCGATTCTATATCTAACCCTAGCTCTATCCCCAACTATATTTTTAACCCTAATCTTAATTATATCTCTAATTATTCAACACATTTCCTAATCCTAACCCTAACCCTAGCACTAACCATAACCCTAATTATTATTAAAAAATCCTTTGTTTAAGGATTTTATTATGAGTTTTATTTTTTGGAACTAAAAAAGGTTAAGCAAAATGAGAAAAGTAAAATATTTGGCAATCTTTTTGGGTGCCAAGGAAAAGATTGTTTTCAATTAAATTTTCTCACGCAACAAAGAGTTCCTTTAGGGTTTTATTTCATGGCATTCAAAGACTATTCCTATGGTGGCATTGAATATTTCCAAGTGGCAAGACCAATCCGATTTGATGGCACATTGTAGGCAAGTTCATTGGCACGTTGCACATAGAAGGAGAACACCCAGGGTTGAAGACATATCATGCCCACATTGAGATGATATTGGAGGTTTTCTAGGAGTCCATCTACCTTTTGTCCATGTTGCAATGAGTTGTAGAAGTCTCATGCCTTCATATTTATCGCATACATAACAAGACTTGCATGTTTATCGTTACAACTTGTCATGTATGCCTCTATTAATCGGGTTTATCTGTTATTAAATCCTTCATTGAGTTGTATGGATTTTTCCTTTAGGTTTTTTGAGTTGCTTAGGTATTCAAGCCAAATAAACGCTTGAAGAAAATTTAAGGGAAGGGGAATTCTTGTGGGGTTTGAGATTAGGTATATTTCATAGACCTACCTCTATACCAAATCTGACATTTAGGCATGGTTGTCTGCATCATTTCATTACTTTCCCTTGCACCAACAAACACAATATTAGGCTTCAATGTCCTCTTCATGATAGATAGTGCATCATGTATGGATCATTCGATTTGATTCAATATATAATCATTAGCAACTCTTAGGATTATGCCAAAACTCCCTCGAGCTATTTGGTCCCTTAACAAAAATGACATCATCAAGAAGAGGAATTCAATATAAGGAATCATATGAGACAAGGTATTCTTCAGGAGATTTGGTAGCCAATGGGATAGTAAAAACAAGGCCATGATACTCCACAATGGAGGTCTTTATACCTGATCAAGAGTATGGATGTTTGTGATAGTCCATAAGGAAGATATCTGAGACAATGGAAATGCATCAATACAGCTTTGGGAAAGATCAATTTTTGAGAGTCAAATACCTATGAACATGCTCAACTGAAGCTATACATCAAGACCAAGGAAGTATATATCACTGTCATACATATGGCAATTTCTTTTGGTAAGGATTAGTTAAAGGAGAAATGTAGAAAGGAACTAAACCCCTCTAGAAACCCGAGGTTAACCCTTTGTATTGATGCTAGAGAAATTGTTTCAGATGAAGATTTTACACGATGGTCAGGATGGAGTTAAAGCTCTTTAAGAATCATTCAAGATGGTATAACTGTGGGGAGCTACCTAGTATACCTTTTAATATATGAGGGCATATTGGTGTTATTTTTTATTCCCTGCTTTTATGAATCCAAAGCATATCATCTTATACAAATACATATGAGTCTTGCAGAAGTCAAGATAAGTATACTTTTAGCAAAATATATATAATGAGAGGAGTGAGTATTAGTATGAAAAGAATGCATAAAATTATGTGCATGAGACCTTCTAGAGATTATGTAAGAAATATTCTACTAGGATTCAAGAGAAAATGTATACAGTTTTAGTTTATGCAAGGAAAACTGTTGAATGATAATGAGATTATGGTTAAGCATTTTCTACGTGATAAAGATAGAACATTTGTTATTGCTATGCGTGGAATAAATAAGTTTTTAGATGTATTAACAACGAAGGTTAAGTCAAAAAATGGAGACAACATTTTGAGATAATGTTAAAGAGTCTCTTACAAGCAAACCCCTTGATTATACTTAGTTATTAAAATAATTGAGGGGAAAAGGAAAGGAATGGTAGGTCTGAGAATGCAGTTGAAGGTCACTCTAAAGTCCATTCAAGTGCAGGTCTCAAAAGATAATCATAATAATGAGGTAGTAGAAATAATTTTCATGAGAAGGGCAATGCCATTAGTAGGATATGATAGTCTCAAAAGAAGCAGCTTTAGATCTTGTGCTTAATGGTTTGTGTGAGTCATTAGCACTGATTAGAAAATATACACAATATAGTGAAAATATGTGTAAAATATGGTAAGTTTATCACTCATAAACAATGCTCATTCCATCACTATCATAAGGTGGAGTCTAGTGTTGCATGACACTCATCAAAGAGACAATATTTAAAGACCAAGCTATTATGGTAATGTTATAGGAGGCTTGAATGACAAATGAAAAATATGCTTATTGTATGAGAGTGATTTCAATTAGGTGAAGGGAAAATCACTACATATGAGTTTCCTTAACTAAAAGGATGGTCCATTCATAATAGGGACACATCATGTATGACAGTGATTAAAACCAATACAAGGTGGCAGAGTTCAATGAATGATGGAACACAATCTTACAATCAACCCACAATGAGTTTTGAAAGAGACAAAGAGGATGCATGGGACTATGATACATAGGAAAATGGGATGGAAACCCAATCATGTCAAATGTCATGAACATAACTGAGGTAACATTCATAAAGTCTAACCGTGAGTGATTTGAGCACATGACAGGCAAGAAATTCATGTTTGAGGGAAAGTCATCATGAGTATAATGATGGTTAAGGATAGTCACATAGATGTCAAGAGGAACAGTGACAAGGAACCTCATAAGACAAAGCTTCAAAAGATAGAGAAAAGAAACAAATGACAGTCCTAATAAGGGGTTTGGTGGCAAATTCATAAAGGGATAGTTACTTCTTTCAATAAGAAAGATAGGACAAACAAGGAGGGTCTACAATGGATAGTGAAAACCTAGTGGACAAGTTCCTAGCATGTAAGTTGAAAAAAGATAAAGGAAATTTTTGGTAGTGTACAAGTAATGTCTGCCAAATAACCATGTCATTGCTGAAATGTTAATGTTGGTTGTTTCTCAATTGTTTGTTACTTATCTTGATAATACCAATGCGATTAAGGATATTAGCATACATAAGGTATATGATATTGATGTACTCTCAACAAGAATCTCATGTGAAACCTAGAAATAGGATGAGGAAATAGTGAGAGAGATGGTGACCTAGGTCACAAGAGAAAAAGTTTAATACAAGGAAATATTGTACTTCCAGATGTGGACATGGATGGGACAAAGATACCACTATAAGACCACAAGAATATTTTCCTAAAGAGCACATGTTAATGGAATTAACCTAGAAATTGTAGCTTTGGAATCTGTTAGCTAAGAGCAAGAGATACCAATTCAAGCTTCCAAAGGGATGACCATGTAGATTTGAAGAGTTGAATGATGATAGAAAAGAAGTCTCAACTATGTCATTAATAACCAATAGTGTTGTGAAATCTCTGTTGGGTGCTTTGGAGGAGTTGGAGATATATGCTCAAAATGCAAATGGAAAATATGATCATGTGTACACATTTCTTTGCATATTGCATGCACAAGGATCAAGTGATCTCATTCCTAATTCCATCAGGAAAGTAGACATAACCACTTACAAGGAAGATCTTTGGTTCAATCTAGATCAAGATACATCATCTGTTTAAATTTTGAGGCAATTTCACTAGTCTTATTCATTTGTAGAAGTTAGTCAAGCCAGAAAGAGCAGCCTGATAGTTCAATAATATGACTATTTTTCTTAAGACTTTATGACAGTGTTTCATAGAGCTATCAAGACAATAGTAAGGAAATTGATGATAATAATCAATATCATGCATGACAGTAACATGGTGTTATGGAGTATTTTTTAGAGGTTCATAAGGTATATGATCAAGAGGTGTAAAGACAATCATATGAAGGTGGAATATGGTTCCTAACATAAAGGATGTCTCTTTGAAGTGCATGATTGACAGTGTTGGCTGTAGTTTTCACTTTCTTTTCCTAGAACTCTATTAATTCATGACAAGCTATAGGTGGATGCTCTTTGTTCTTTTAAAGCCTCAAAGAAGACTTATTAGTGCAACTTGCATTCTGTAATAAAGGAAAATGAGTTTTTCCTACTCCTAGCCAAGGCAATTACAATGTGTTTAAAACATGTTCTATTATCTTGCAAAGAGAAGTTAAGGTAGTTTGATGGAGTAAAGAGTAGTTAGGGGCAGATAAGGTCAACAGAGTGACATGGATATAAGTTGAGGAGATATAGGATCAGTTGGCAAACATATAGGAGTCTCATTGGTGGCAAATGTGACAAAAGGTAGTTGAAAAGGTCAACTTTCTTCTTACCAACACCACCTAGGAGTTTTCAAGCAATCAAAATATCAGGAAGGTAGTTTCAAACACCCAGATGAAAAGGGGGCAGTCAACTCAAGGTCGAAAAGGGTTCATTTAATAATCTTTAAGAGTTTGCCCTATTTTTCTCCAACGTAGGATAGATAAAAAGGGAGCTTAGTCTCATTTAGAATCAGTTCTCACTTTTAGAGAAGTATTGTAAGCTACAAAAAAGCTTCTTTCTATATTGTGGTGTACTGTAACTTAAACTTTTTAGTTTTCAAACTGAAAACAAGCAATGTAATTTCATATTTCAAGCAAATTAGAGCAGTTTTTAGACTATTTGTAGTTGTAAAGACAACTTTCAACAATAAAAGTTTCAGCTCTCTACCTTCAAAAACTTGCTTTATTGTGTGTGCAGATTGGTAATTAATGTTTATTTTTGAGATTTCATAGCTTAAATCCTTAAATATATGTCTTATTTTGGCACCTTTAAACAAATAAAGCATATTTTGTGTAG
Source organism: Sequoiadendron giganteum (assembly GCA_007115665.2). Classification (NCBI taxonomy): domain Eukaryota; kingdom Viridiplantae; phylum Streptophyta; class Pinopsida; order Cupressales; family Cupressaceae; genus Sequoiadendron; species Sequoiadendron giganteum. Next base: position 224,684,823 of record CM021110.1, read on the forward strand.
GTTATAGTCTGTGTTAATGTGAAAATCAACTTCTATTTGTGAAGAACACTTTACTTTCTTCCTTCTAGGACTAAAAACACCCAACCTCTCTATAAAACACTAATATATGAGTATGTTAAAGCTTGAGTTGTGTAAACATAGTTGAGTTATTGGTCTTTTGTGTGTTAAAACCATAGTATAAAGTTTGAGTCAATCATTTGGTACATCAACCACACAACTAGTTTCATTTTCACGTTATCTTTCTACCTTTTCCATCAGTAGTAGTAATACCTTAAGTTAGGATAGGTGAGTACCAAGAGAACCAACCCTCTTTGGAGGTTCTTTTCTGCCATAGGTGACCAACAAACCTAGAAAAGATCCAATGTTTCACCAGTAAGCTAAGTTTATGCAACTTAGCAAGGGTGTGTACTTAACTGATATTATATCTTTAATCCTAACCCTCACCCTTATCTTACCCTCATCCTAATCTTAGCCCTACCCTAACACTAACCCTAATCCTACCTCTAACCCTAATTCTATTTCTAAATCTAACCTAAACCCTAATCCTAATCCTAACATTAGCCATAACCCTATTCCCAACCCTGATCCTAATCCTAATTTTATGTCTAACCCTAATTGTATCCTAAATCTTAATCCTAACCCTAATAATTTTGTCTTCCATGTCGTTGAAATATTCTCTCTCAATTTTTTTGATTTTTAAACCAAACATTTACAATAGAATCAATCACCCATTAAGGTTATCACAACCAAAACGTACATGAAAGAACTCTAACCAAGAATGCGCCCTAAAACCACTTAAGGAGGAGGGGCGAGCATATGGTCAGAGGAGCCCTAGGATCTATTGAATCAACAAGTACGAGATTATACTGAAAGAGAAATATTAAACTCGACACCAAGGATGTGCACTTAAGATCCCTTTGCAGGCAAGGTGCTAACATATGGTGGAGTACTACTGCTGAATTGAAATAACAACAAGGTGGATAACTAGCCAATGAACTTTCCACACTACCACCAAACAGTGGAGGGAAAATATTACAACATTAAGACTTCTTCTGCTGCGGCAGGCATCCACTGAAACGTGGGAATTCTCCACTTGAAGTGGGTATGAAGAGGTTACAAACAGATTGTCCTCACTATTGGTAAACCATCCAGGGGTGCTTAGTGTGAAATTAATTAAATAGAGAAGTGATAATAAAACTGAAACAGTACTAGTGTTAGCAGCTTGTACAAAAGAGAAGGCTGCAATTTACAATGCCAATTTCACCAATATTCAAGCACCTTGTTATACATTATCTCTTTGTTAGAATATAACGAGAAAAGAAGAAAGATAGAAACAACTATTGATTTTAATTCTGATCAGCGAACTGTAATTCTGGAAATGTATATCAACAACTACAAAAATTCGTAAATTGCTCACAACTCAATCAAAGTAACTTCGATGTGCATGAAGTCAAAAGCATAGATCAATTGGGAGATAGGCGCCCTTATTGAGACACATAAAATAGCTCCAAACACCTACAATAATTAATGGCACACTTCCCAATGCAATACTGAAAAGTACGACCCTTGAGAGGGGCGATTTTTCATTATAAAAATGCACACTCCAAAATAAAATCTGAAATTGCTTTGAGATGGTCACCTAGACCTTAGGAATCTTATTATCAAATGCCCAGAACAATATAAAATTTGTACATTCAACCATGAGCAAAAACAACATTCAGCTGTATGCAAACAACAACTGTAAAACTAAAAATTACATCAAAATTTCACCTTGAAACACAATTTTCTAGTCTGGATGAGAAGCATCAATAATTCAACTAGGTGTTGTCTTCCAAACACGAAATTGAAGGAAGAACTACGAGGTCAACATTCCTTGAAGTATAAAATGATAAATCATTTTGATAGCATAACTTTAGCAAAATAATGGATGATCAAATGCTGGTGCGAAGCCTCAATTTTAAAGGAAGATAGGAAACTGTTCAAGTCCTCCAAGAAGGTATGCCAAAAGCCAAGCCTTTTCAAATTTCCAAAAAGAATATAACTCTTCAAAAATATGCCCCACTTGAGATAATGAAGAATTAATATTAAAACCTTTTAACTCCTTCATGTGGCGCCACCCTTAAAGTCCCCTTTTTAAAATAACTTAAGTTCATACCTTAGGCCAAGGGGTCAACTGCAAATTAGAACCAACTGCTCAATTAATGAAGAAAACCATTAGAATAATATTTTCAAAAAGCCAAGGCTTAGTTTTGAAAACTGCTACCAATGACGTGATGAACTGAAGGCTGACAACTGCTAACTGCCAAAAATAGTATTTACTATAAATAGTAAATAATGAGGAAAGAACACAAAACCTCAAAAACTGGAACCCTTTGAAATACCTCAACGAGCCTATAGGATTCCGGAATAGGCTGATGAGCCACTGACAGGATTACTGCCAAAAGGGGAACATTACAATCGTGTTGTGAATGCTACTAGTATATTATATTTTTATAGTATATTAAAAATGTCGAGATATATCCTTCTCGAAGTACTTATTTTTTAAACATAAAAAAACATAAACTCCTAAAAAAAATCTCTCAACATTTTTATATATTTTATTAAATATATAATATGCTGATGATATTATATTCATTTATATTAACTAATTATAAAATTTATACAGCGTGCCAAAAAATAAATAAATCTTATTTTACTTAAGAGTGCGCATTATATAATATAAATTAATTTATACTAGTGGAAGCTTCTTGTCTTAAACCCTTAAGGTACATTAAAATATTAAAGTATATCAAATCTATGTATTAGATACCATATTATCAATGTCACCATTATAATACCATACAATTTAGGACAGATACAACTCTAAAACTCGTGTAGCCATTTAAAAAAATAATAATGATAATTTTCCACTCATCGGTAGGTCGTCAAAGAATGTAGGGATTGGAACAACTTCTGCTCTCTCTCAAAGTCTTTTTTTAACTTATTTGGGAGACGGGGTTATTTCATTCATTTATTATGATTATCTTTATTTTTGTTTGAGACTTCCAAGGTATAGACTAAAACTTGCTCAATAAGATATAAATGCAAAACGTGAAAACATATACAAGGCTTGCTTAACTCTTCATAGAATGTCACAAAGGTTTGCTACACATGGATAAGAAAAGAAATTAAATAAATAATTTTTTGTAATTATATATTTATGTTTATTCATTAAATCATATAAATCATATTCAAGGTTGATTTATAATATATTCAATATTTTTTTAGTTTTATGTATTTTTTTATATAATAATGTTATGGATGTATTTAGTTCCTGTGAAAGATCTAGATGAGCTTATTTGGATTTTTTATATTTGTGTTTAATTAAATTTTTTAGACTTTTTTTATATTATTATTTGGAATGAAACATAAATTAGTAATTAAAGAAGAAGATTTATTTTTTTATGTTATCTTTTTTTCCTTACTTTTTAGGTTTAACATACTTATAAAGTTACTATCTCGCTTTTTTTTTTTCCTAAAAAAAAATTGTTTCAATAATTATACTTGCAACCATATGCAAATCTATGGTTTAAGACTACAATTTTATATATAAGAGTTTATTTTTTTGCATAAGAAGGTTTAAATCTTTCTTTTTAAAACATAAACTTGCCTCGTCCAAAACAACAATACAATTCAATCTCAACAAGCTTCATGAAGAACCCGAGAATTTTTCAAGGGGGATATTCCACAAACTTGAAATAATTCTAATGGAGAGAAAAAGTTGTCCACCTAACCAATATGGCTTCATTAAGTAATTCAACTATTGTCATCCCCCGATCTAGGAAAGCAATCTATGAATCGAGGTGAACAAGCAACCAACAATAGGGATTGTATAAATGAATGGTTCCTCTTCCATTCTTTTTTATTTTTCATTAGACATCCCATTAGCTTTCTTTATTTTGCAACAAATTTGTATTGATCCTCCATCTTTAGCTTCCATAAATTGTACCCTATGCTATTGAACTTGTTAATTTTTTAATGAGAGATATGGGTCATGACTTTAATCACTTAGAAATATATAAATCAATCAAGATAATATATCCCACTATATAAAAAACTCACAACACTTCAAGGAAGTATTCTCTTCTTAAGAGAAGCAAGGCTTCGATAATAAATACTGTTAAACATGGTAAACTACTACAAGTTCAAGTTTCTCAAAAGAGCATGCAAATCTAAAATTTACTAATGTAAAATCTAATTAACCATTAAAATCATATGTGAAAGTATATAACAAAGAAATAAAAATCAACAAACCATAGTAATATGATACACAACACTAGATGCATGTAGAGAAACCCTTTTGAGAAAAAAAACTTCATCAAAGAGAGCATTAGTCTATACTAATATTTGGATCAAAATTGCATAACCAACAAAATTCCTTTTTCAATCTAACAACATTTTCACAAACCTAATATTAGACAAACCTTTTGCCTTTCTTCTTTGGTATCAAAGCAAGAGTTCTTGAGTGCGAAGGCAGAAGCGTTGATGTGAGGTAGTTTGCACTAGGACTTGCAAGTGGAGAATGAAGTTAGAGGATTACAGTGTGTAGATAGTTCATTGAGTGTGAGGTAGTCTATACCTGAGAGGTTAAAGATTGAGAGTGTGTGGAAAGTGTTTGATGAAATGCCAAAGAAGAAAGGCAAAAAGTTTATCATAGTTGTGTATGCAGGTGAACGGGAAGGATAAAATATTATAGAAGTATGTTTTGAGGAAGGCATAGAGAAAGAGAGTAAGAAAGAAGAGAAAAGTGCAATAGAGGATGAGAGGAAAAAAGGTGTAGCAATTGTTCAGAGAAAAATGATGTTGCAGTAATAAATGAGTGTCCTTTGGAGGACTTAAAGTATTGAAAAATGAAATTGTAGCTGAGAGTGAAGTTGAAGAAGATATGGCAACAGATAGTGGTGAGGAAAAGGTTATAGAGAAAGAGGTAATGCATAATTTTTTTCATTTTTATGATGAAGATGAAAGTGGATTTTGTGTAGATGAAAATATTGTAGCATATAGTGTGAAGACAGATATTCCCGTGATACTAGAGGAACATGTGAAAATAGACATAATGACTTATGTTTTTGAATTTTATGAAGATGAAAATAGAGATGATTTACATGTTGAGAAGAAAGAGGTAGTGGGTTTAGAAGGAGAAAAAGAGATGGTACAAATAGATTTTGTTAGTATTGATTCTATTTAGGGAAAGATTTGAATGATGTTGCAAATTGGTGTGTGGATGTGCATATTTGCTTGTAGAACTATAGATGATGTTGTAAGTGAAATTTGGTGGAGGTGGTTAGTCAGTGATGAGTCAAATCCCACGAGGGAAGAAAGGAGAACGTATGGTATTATGAGGAGGAGGATGGTACATGGTGGATACAAGTCCACGAAAGGAGAGAAGAATGGAGTGTAGAGTTGTTAGAGGAGGAGGTTGCTTGTTCTAGGTAAGTGTTGGAAGAAGAGAAAGAAGAATTAATTGTAGGTACTTTAGTGATGAATTTTGTTGAGGATTGCTTGCAATCCGAAAGGGTAGTACTACCACTCAACTCTATTTTGTGAATCCATATTCATAATTTTTTTCCTACCTTGGGTGTTTGATGTAGGGTGTAAGAACAATCTTGCATCACCACAAAAATATTATATTTTAAGTGACATGGTTTGAATGATTTTATATCAAATAATTTGATTTTATTACTACAAAATTAGATTTTCAATAATTGGACAAATTTTTGTTGCAAGTTGTGATGGGAAAAATGTGTCGAAAAATGCATTTCAAATATTTAATTGGTAAAAATAAATATTGGGTGTGGGATTTTCTTGAAGTTTTAAATTGTGGCATGAAATTTAATTACTCCCCATTAGTTAGAGCAAAATGGGATGCACATGTTGTTCAAGTAGAGCAATTTTTTGAAATTAGACTGAATCAATGTGTCGACTAATGATGATTATTCTTCTTGGAGGTAAATTGTACATGCATTGGAGAGTTTAAAAATTGCATTTTATGAATTTAATTTGCTTTTACAGGATTGGGGCATGGAGGAGTTATAAAATTAGTGGAAGTGGTTGTAGGAAGGAGGTGCCATGAAAAAACTTTGTTTGATTTTCCTTTTCCAGATTTTTGGGTGTGAGAAGGGTGTGGATTTTCTTGAGAAGAGGTTGAAAATATTGTTGTTGCAAGTTTGAGAGATGTGTTGTAGCAGAAAATAGATTTTGTAATCCATGGTTGAAGGACAACAAGTTGGTGATTGAAGAGTGCAGATTTGAGAGTCAAGTTCATAGTGTAGGAAGGTGTTTTAAAGGAGAACTTGTAGATTATTATGGATGTTGTTTGTTGTCACATATTAGTGGTATTAGAGTGTGAGGTAGTCTATGCCACTCATGAAGTGGGATTCCTGCAACTCTCAATACCTTTCCAAATATTTAAACATACAATGAACATTTCAAGATTTTATTACTCACGTATTCAAATTTTATTACTCAAAGTCTCTTGCAACACATGAAATTGCAAACAAGTTGAAAAGATAACATATGCAAACCTATGGGTTAATGAAGAACATAAAAAATCAGACTCATAGGTTTGCTACAGCCAACAAAATCATTCACAATTCAGCTCTCATCCACCTCCCTTCTTCTTGCACTCTCATTCTGCTTCACCTACAACCTCCTTTTGGATTTAAATCAAAGTAAATTTTTGGAACTATGGGAAGAGAGGGTTGTGGCAGTTGTTTTCGTTGATGTCAATACTAATGGTTGTTTTGTTTTCATTTATGTCAACACTAATATTTATGATTAATGGATATTGTTGGCACCTAAGTAATATGTTGTTAGTCCTTGGTATATTTAGTTTGGGATAACATTGAAGAGAATATTGAAGGGAAGAGTTGAAGAAGTTCATGGTTGGATGTCATGCCTTATCAAAGAAGAGAAGAGTTGAAATTTTTCATGGTTGGATGTCATGCCTTATCAAAGAAGAGAAGAGTTTAAGAAGTTCATGGTTGGATGTCATGCCTTATCAAAGAAGTATTATTGTTGATGTTCATAGAATGCATTATTACTAACAACATATTTGTTTTCATGATAATATATTAATACGAGGATTAGAAGCATGAATAATGTTGGAGAGATGATCTGCAATCTATCTCATGCTCTCTCTTGATGTTCCTAATAATGTATGTGTTGCTAAAAGGAAGTTCTGGTCTTTGCAAGTTGCTCAAATGTTTATAGTTTAAGAAGCTACATTGAAGTCTGTCTGGGAGAATGCACGACATTCCTCCACTATTACAATTCAGGTCTTTGGTTTTGTATTCATTTTTAGTGCTCTGTGTATGTTTCACTCCTATCTTTTCAGGTCACCTATGTTGCTAAGGAGGTTTCTATGAATTTCAATAAGTTGGCAGTGTGCTAGTTGTCTGAACTGGTCCAAGAAATGCTCCGCATTTCTCTGCATTGATGTCTTTGCTCCTACTGCTTGGTGAATTTATTCACAACATCCATGCAATGTCTCAATTCCAATATCATGTGTTGAAGTGTTTAGCAATTTTTTCTACAAATGTTACATCATCCGGTTATGTATTTTTGTGTTTCTTGAACAAAGTTGTCTGTATTTTTTTGGTCTGTGATGGAAGTTGATGGCATGACAGTATGAAATAAGTGTATGGAAGTGATGTTGGATGTTCAAGTAACATCCCTATGTGATCAACATGTTGCTAATTTACCGCTTTGGTGTTGCATTGTGTTTTGAGTTGGCTTTCTAAGTTATTTGTGGGTATTTGGTCGATAAGGCATGTTCCTTTGCTTGGGTTGTGTTCTTGGGGGGATATGTCAGCAATGGAAGGCATATCATGATAGATTTGGGTCCTAACCTATCCTATTCAGGACCACATCAAGTAAAATCAATTGAAAGAGTGTTTATGGGCCAACTAGTTATGTGCTTCAATGTCTCATCCACATGTTTCCTTGATGCCAACTTAGGTTGATGTGTGCATGTGTGTAAATCATTTTGGATCACATTGAAAGAAGTGTTAAGATTATTTTTGGTGCTCTCTATCCTCGGGATAGGACCACATTATACTTTGGTGGCTGACCAATTAAATTCATTATTTATTCTCTTCCCAATTGACCTAATTGGGGAATGAAAGTATTGCAATGGATGTAAATACAAGATCATTCCAAATGCAACTGAATAGAGATTAGTACAAGTGCAAAAAAGTGTGTGAGTGAGCTATATTGAATATCTAGCAGAGATAGTGCTAAAGATTGTGAAAGGAAAGATATGAATTATGTTTGAACACCTTAGTCAATAGAGAGTTGCATTGGAAATCTTTGTAATTCTCTTATATATCTTTTGTATCCTACTCTAAGATAGTGAATCTCATTAGGTCCTCTGAATCTTGCTCCTAGAGTTGGCTGGTACTTCACTGTTGCAAGTCCTTTTTGTATCTTAATTTAAGGCAACAATCTTTCTTGCAAGTCTTTTGGTAGTGAGCCTTATATTGTGAGTTTAACTCTCACCGGTGGTTTTTCCCTCATTGGGTTTTCCATGTAAATTTGGTGTCTCTTTGTGCATGTGTGTGTTCTCTATCTTTTTCTCTTTGATGTTGATGTTGATTAATACTATATCTTTCATTAGTAAAGTTTGTTAAAGGTGTTAAAGGTTCAAATTGCTATATTATTCTCAGTTACTGCTCTGTTTAAAGTTTTATCTTTATCTGCTAAAGGATTTTGAGGTGTGCCTAAAGTTTCAAGTTTCAGAAGGGGTTAAGTTTTGTGTAGACCGATTCACCCCCCTCTTAGTATCCGAAAGTGTTCAACAAGGGCATATGAAGGAGTGGAAAAAAATATTCCTATGATGATTCATCCATTAAAAAATATTCTAATGATAGTGATGGTGATATATTATTTGTATCCACTAATGTTATTGGTGATAATGCTTGGATCATTCATTCAGGTTGCTCTTATCACATGACTCCCCACAAGGAGTGTTCTCATTGTACATAGTATATGATGGAAGATAAGTTTTCCTTGGTGACAATAATTCACAATTAACTTGTTGGTAATGAAAGAGTATAATTATGTTTTAGATATGGGAGGGTGAAATCCCTCATTAATATTTTGCATATTCCAAGTCTTGTAAGAAACTTAATCTCTATATCCAATTTGAATGATTCTAAAGTATGTTTTACATTTGAAAAGTATAATTATAGGATGGTGAGAGTAAATATAAGATAGCTAAGGATCTTGGTGTGAGAATTTATGTAAGCTTGACGATTCCACTCTTTGTAACTCTACTAATGTAAACGATTGCTTTCATATACCCAATTGTTCATTTGGTAACTTTTGGCCTTCAATGGTGATTTATCCTCGATCTATGAGATCTTGGTGGATTTTTAACTCTCATGAATTTGGATGTTTTATTACCATGGATGTGATGATAGTCACAAAAATTGTGTTATTTATACTAAGAGGGTTTAGAAATATCTGAACCAAGCGATTTAATAGCTGGAAGTTGGATAATTATGTTTTATTGGACTAGCTTTTGGAGGACGGTCTCGATAGGTTCACCTAAGGGAGTGTATTCTCGTTGAGTACATATTTATGGTTGACCTTTAGGGATGACCACATTATGTTGGGGAGCTAGTTTGTTTTGAGATGATGATGGTGGAGGTATTTGAATATTTTGGACATCTTTTGAATCAGCCACACCATCATTGACTACATTCTTATTCTTGTTCCAAAAATTGTATTTGTCACTAGATTGATTATTGTCTATGCTATCTTTATAGATCATAACTAGTCCTTTGGTGATAAGTTATTCCTTTATGGAAAATATTTTTTCTATCATTTCATCAAAGGAGCGAGCACGTTGCATTTGTAAATGAAATCGCATTTTGGAATTATGTTTTGGAAAAATATTGTGATGGGTTATTTTTCGGGTATGGGCCATGCAAAGAGAGTAGTAAGATGTCTCCATATTTGTAAGAATGAGGCAAATATTTCACAACTTTTTTATTTTGTGTTACATAAATCCATCATGGTGATGTCATGTTCAATGTTGTTAGAGAAATATGTGACAAATTTTATGGCTAACTCAAAAAATGTGGTGGTTATCCCATGAGGGGGGTATGTAAACCAATCAAGGGCTTGTCCACTTAAGATTATAGGGAATAATATCAAGAGGTACACATCAAGGTAAGATACCTCTTAGAATGCTATGTAAAATTACTTAAGGTGTTCTCGAGTATCTACCTTTCCTTAATATTTATCAAATTTGGACATCTCAAATTTTTTGGGAAAGGGGATCATGGTAATGGATTTATCAAAAGAATAAGGATATAGCTCTTGAAAAGTGTAGATTTTCTTTTGAAGTCCCTAAAGGGTTTCCTTGATTTGTTCAATGTTTTGTGCCAATTTTTTTTTTGAAATTGAATGGTGATGGTCGATAATTAGAAATGGGAGGTTGTGAGGATGATACGTGTTTAGGTTTTGATGAGTCGATGAAATGATATTAGAATATTAGAATTTTTGATAGGTGGATAAAGTTGGGTTTGAGTTTTGGGGAGGGCATATTGTGTTTATGGGGACACATGTTGAGGTGTGAGGAGAAGGGATGAAAGCTTGAGGTTTTGGAAATTGAGATGAAATATTTTGGGTGTTAGATATGATCTTGATGTGTAAGTGAGATGTGGATGTGGGAATTTTGGTTTGAGAAGTGATAAGAGGATTAGAAGAAGCTAATGGGAGATATGTGGGATCATGATGACTAGAAGAATATGAATCATGACGATGAGAAGTTGGGGGTGTAGATATATCTTGTTGGTTGATTTTGGAGATGTCAAAGTTATGAGGTAATTAGGTACCTCTCTTAGCTAGCATGGGGATGAATTGATTTGGATACTTCATGATATATTGACGCATTTAGTCCATAGCTTGGGTGTCTTGAGAAAAGTCCTCTAATGTAGGTGAATCTTGATCTTCCTCATGTATGGTGTGAGATGGATATCAGAATGTGTTTTTCAAGGGGACTTGATGGACTACCTATTCAAATAATATGTTATAAGATGATAATGATGAGAACTCTTGTGAGGTCATGATTTATTTTCTAGCTTATGACCTTGTGATAGGAATCCAAGAAAGAGACCTAGAAATGATTTTATTGGATGAAAGTGATTAATGATGATGAGATAAGGGGATGAAGGATTGACCTTGGATATGAAGATATGGATTGGAATGTTTGGATTGAGAGGATGCTAGATAAAAGGGGATAATAATGGATTGGAAAGAGACTATGGATGAAAAGATGATACTGATTGATTTGAAAGGATGATGATGGAGATCCACAACTTGGTAACACTATGGATAACCAAGAGTTGTTAACGATACAACTTGGAAATGCTATAGATATCCAAGAGGTAAAAATGATGCAACTTGACAACACTATGGATAACCAAGAGGTTTGAAATGGATACAAGGCCAATATTGTTGTAAATAAATATAAATCCTTGATAGATAGGGATGATTTTCTTACTCAGGGTTGACAAGTGCCTAAGTGAGGCTTGAATGGGGATTTTGGCTACTAACTTGGGGTAACCAAGTTCCCAAGCTAGAGTGACCAAATTGATAAGGGATAGATCAATATACTACTGAAGATAGGCACTTCTCAAGCAATATATAAGCTAGTGGATAAAAAGTGATAAGGATCTAGATTTGACTTTTAATGAGATTAATTTTATTTTGGATAGAATAAGGATTAAGATTGGATGATGGAATAGGTTGAAGGATGAAGGATACTAGATGGGAAGATAAGATAGGTGGATGACGAAAGATGATGGATTGGAAATATAGGATAGGTCAATGATGAAAGAAATGATGATAGAGAATGATAATGATGGAATGATGAAAACAATTGGATGGTTACTGATTGGTCCAAGGTCTAAGGATGACAATGGTGATGTTTAGGTTATGATAATAAATGAAAATGATGATATGAAGGAAATATGGGTTTTTTTGGATGGATATGATGAAAATGATTGATGTTTTGACTGAAATGATGGTTGAGGATGGGTCTCCCAAGTTCGGTTTAGGTGTATAAAGGTCAAGCTCTCATATTGGAGGTCTAAAGTGATCAAATGAGGGTGAAATTGCATAGGCACAAATTTATAGAACATATGTGCCACTCTATGAAAAAAAGACATAAATTTGTGAAATAGAGATTCTTTTTTGTGAGACAAAGGAGCAATTTCATAGAAAATATGTAGAGGTGCCCTAGGATGAAGTACAAGCACCCAAGGATGAAACAAAGGCAATAAATGATAGTTTGGGATGGTTTTTGATGATTTTAGACAAAGATTATAAAATATAAAGACATAAAGGTTGGATTGACTCTCAAGGTGATAAGGGTAAATGGATTCACTAGGTTTGCACATGAAAGCACACCAAGAATGATAGCATAGTCCTAGAATTAGTCAATTAGGTTTGTATACTTAGCATGGGCCCACTAGCCAAAGGCTAATACCTCAAGATCGATGTGAATCACCTATCTTTCAAGAGTTTGAAGCTAGAGATTTATTGACACAAGGGCTCACCTTTTCTCTTTTCGTAGAGATCTTAAGACCTTCTCTAAATAGCTTCTACCTCTACTCGGGGAGATACATGTGAGTAACTTTGGGCATGATAAATTTACCCTAAACCATATTAAATAATTGTCAAATGGTATTAAAGGCTTCTAAATACAAGGTGTTTAGTGGATCTTTGAATAGTGAGCTCATATGATAGTGATCAAGATTAGGAGTGCCTCTCCTTCTGTCATCACCAAACAAGTCTCAATAGACCAAGGTTCTTGTGACTTGGCTTGAATGATACTAGCCACACTTTAAGTTACAAATCTCCCCCTTTGTATACCTTGCTAGAAAATATGGTTGAGGTCATTCTTAATGTGATCAAATCCTCAAGAAGGCCTCTTAATGGGAAATACTATACTAGGTGTTTTTGATCACCCAAGATTGCACGAAGTGCAAGGGGAGAGAATACAAACAAACTAGTAAGCCTTTGGATATTATATAGAGCATAAAAAAATGAAGTGAGATATTTTTTTTATCTCTAATATAACACTAAGTGCAAGGAGAGAGCATATGTCTACACACCCTTCGAAACATAAAAAATAATGTTCATTAACCCACTAAACTAAATTTAATGCCTAGATTAGTGAGAAATCAAATCTTGGACTGATGTAACTTGCATTAAACCATTATTAATATTGATGAAAAATGATCTTTGACATGCATTTACAAGTCGCACCACTTGTTAGCTAGCAAAAAATTGAAGGTTATAAGCCAAAACAAGCTAAAACACCTAGAAATAAAAAATTAAAACAAAAGTGTAGCTATACCAAAAAAAGACACCACTTTATGATGAAAATGAATAAATTTATGATATATAGGTGTAGCTCTATGAAACAGAGTCGCCACTCTGTAAAAAAAAGTCATAGTTTCATAAATAGAGCGCTAAAATATACTTTGAGATCTAAAAATGAGGTTTTTGATCAATCCACCTTAGAAACCCACAAAATGATATTAGGGAACACAAGAAAAAATATATATCTTGTAAAAATATGTTAGATAATAGGCTCAAAAGATTATAATATTGATGCAAGGTCAAATATCTTAGAAAGCTTCAATGAAACGCTAGGTTAGAGAAATCCTAAACCCTATTTTTTACAATCAATGAGTTAAACAACCTACAAAATAGAGTTTTAGAGATGAAATCCGACAAAACAATGCCTCAATGATTAGTCAAAGCCTAGGTCAAACCCTAAATGAAAGAATCAAATGCATAGAACAAAGGTGCAATTCTGAGTGATAGGTGCACAACTTTATGAAGCATAGGTGCCTTTCTGTGAAATAGAGGCACAAATTTGTGCTATAGAGACACATTTCTATGAAAAAGAGGTGCATTTTTGTGAAACAAAGGTACCTTTTCATAGTTTGAGTGCTAAAAGTGAAATTTGCATCATAAAAACTCATGAAAAAATTACCAAAAAAGATAAAACAAGGACATGGGTACCATCACACATGTCAAAATGAAGATGAGGAAAATATTGAAGGTAAATAAAATGGAAGATAATGCACTACAAAAATAATACCTTCACTTAGAATCCTTCTCACTCCTTGATGAGCTAAAATGGAGTGCACCCTTGTTCCATTTAATTTTTTCTTATGATAATGATAGTATGTGGATTGCTCAATAATCTAGCATAACCATGTTATGACTGTAAAATGAAAGATAAAAATGAAAACATAAGGGTATGATAGCTTGGAATAAGATGAGGATAAAGGATGAGAGCCTCTAGATAAAGAATTTTGAAGAGGCAAAATCAAGGGCTAAGATATATTGATGATGGATTGCTAAAATTGAATGAGGAATAGGGTTTGACTCAAAGATGTGGTCATGCGACAAGTAGTAGATGAGGGATAGGATTAAGATTAGGATAAGGAAAAAATTCCTTATGTGAATGGATACGATTAAGAGTTGGGATTGAGATGAGTGGATAAGATGAAAATTTAGTTTGAATTTTTGGGAGGTGTATAGGTTCAATGAATCTATGAAAGGAGTTAGTTAAAATATTAGACATGTGAAGGAGATACTTGTCACATGATGAAAATTTTATATTATAATCCATGTGAACAATATGGAAGGCTAGGATTACATGGAGAAGGATAGAGGAAAAAGAGGAATTAATAAAATAAATAAAATATTTATTTAATTAATGGGATCATGTGAAGTCAAAATAATTAAATAAATGATAAATACTTATTTAAATAAAGATTTAGGATGAAAGATGGGAAAAGATGGAATTAATTAAATAAATAATAAATATTTATTTAATTAATTAGGATTAGGATAGGCTATTGGGTAAGGTCAAATTTTAGGTGTCTACAGATAGATTAGTATATAAGGTAACTAGTGACAATTTTTAGGTTACTTAGATATCTACAAAGGGTTTAGTCTATCTTTGTAATATTTCTCTTAAAATAATTTTAATTGTCTAGTGGGATCTTTAGAAAAATAAATATAATTTGATGATGAAACTTGTCTCTTGTTTGACCTAACTATTCCTTTTAGGTTAGTTTGAGATAATTTTATAGAATCACAAGAAGTGAGACTAGAGAACCAACACTTATAAAATATAGTTTAATATCTAGCTTAGACATTGTTTGCTTCCAATATTATCATATCCATACAACCCATTTAATCATTTCTTGACATTTGAAGTCTTTCGTTTCATGTCACCTTGCTTTTGGACCAATATTTTTCTTGCACATAATTAGAGTTTTATTTTATAATTTTAAAATTTCCATTTGTGATTAAATGATATTCACACTGTTGGCTCTCAGTTGTGATCATTGTTTGTCCTTGATGTCAAATTCTCTTGATATGAGGTTCATGGTTTTCAACTTTAGATTTAATGGCATGCAGTTACAAATTTCAGTTGTTTTGATACATGATACATGTTGGTACTAATATTTGTCATGGTGTTCATTGTGACAGGGCATGCATTAGCTTTAGATTTATGAAATTGTTATCTTGACAGGTTCTGGTCTTTCAGATTGACAGATGGTTTCATTGTGTTAGGATGGTCCTTCATTATTGCATGTCACAGGTATATTATTTCTTCATGGCATCTATTTAGTTCCTTGGTACCAATGGTTATGACACATTGATTAGTATACCAAGCATATGATACATAAGTGTGCTAATGTTTGATACATGGTGTCATAAAGCATACAATGTTACAAGGCTTTGGACAACTTATTTTTGAAAGGTCTACAACCACATTATGGTCATGTGATAAAAATTCAAAAGGTCTATAGACCTTGTCATCTCCATCACATATGATATTGAGGCTTTGAATATTTTATTGCTTGCATCACATTTAATTTTAGAAGATTATTAAAGCCTTTATAATAAAAGGCTCACGCAGATTTATATGGTTTATATCGGTCTCATTGCATCTCATAGAAGGGTGACTTTATTAAAGGTCACATGGTAGTGACCAAGTTATCAAAAAACTATTGAGAGCCATCATTGATATTGGGATAATGATTCATTTATCATAATGATGTCAATAAGATTATAATGTTTATACTGGGTTGCATGAGACACAACATACATAGTTATTCGGTGATGTGGCATTGACAATTTGGATGTAATAATTTTAGGTGATTATGTGGTCGACATTTTGAATGTCCTTGACAACAAACTCATAAGCATTATGATAGTTTGATAATAATTGTGTTTTTTTTCATCGGACTTCAATGTGTTATTAACTTTGAAAAAGTCTTCGAATATCATGAAGATTTATTTAGGGCAAAAGACATTATGTTGGTTCCTTTTGCAAAGAATAGGGTTTGTAACCCTAGCCACCACCATGAGGATGGTCTATTCTTTGCTATAAATATGTTCTTATCTCTCTCTTGGCTGATTCTAGAGGAATTTTATGAGTACGTTACAAACATGGACAATGGGTTTTGAACCAAAACAAGTTCGACAGTTGATAAGGAAGTGATGCTGACTCCTTTAGCTGGGTAGTTGGTGAATCTCATTTGGTATTTGTTTGATTACTTTGCTGCATAATCATGTATTTCATTGATTGCTTGAGGAAAGTCTTAAGAGGGCAGTTATTATTTCTTTTGCTCGATTCTGGAAGGAGAGTAAGTGGGTTGTTAGAATAATTCTAACAGGTTATCATGCTTTGCATTCAGTTACTCTTTCTCCATTATCAGGTTTATGCAAATGCTACTTGTTTTATTCAAAGACTGTGAACGTTCTTGCTTTTGTCATGAAGAATGATTATGATTCTTGGCAGCTCCTTTCAGTTATCAATTTATGGACAAATCTTTCTGGGTGAAAAACAGTCTGCTAAGGAAAAGATGCTTTTATGAATAATTCTCCTGTCATTGCATTCAATTTTTTTGAATTATTACAATTATAGTATGAAGTTTAATTTTTTTGAAACGTTCATCTTTCGAAGATGCATGACAACAGATCTGCATATTATGTAAACATATAAAAACAATGAATAATCATTGTTGTGGGTTGATACAATTTTTTGAGAAAGAGATAGTGCAAAAAGCTTTGTAATAAAACCTAGAAAATATAATGCAGAGCCATAGCCAATAGGTCTGATATGTCTAGTATTTTAGAGATTCGAGTGTGAATCTTTAGTATATTAGAGGTATTAGATAGAGAGGCTTATGTGAGTTAATTTGAAAACAAAGAAATCCTCTGATATATTATTGTTCTGAAATTTAATGAGGGGTTGGTTCTCCTTGAAATGGGTGTTTTAAAAATAAGGGGTTGATGCTCCTTGAGTGGGTGCTATGAATTTTGCCTGTAAGGTATTATAAGTAGTGGTTTTCAAAATTAAGCCAGGAAGGCAACATTTCTGGAGTGGTTTTTCTACCCCAAGAGGGTTTTCCACTCGTCATATTATTTGTCTCATGGTCTCATTTGTGGTCTCTTTGCTTCATTGTGTTAATGTTGTAATGTTCATTTTTTTGCTTTGATACTTCTCATTTCAGTTATTTAATGGTTGCATTCAACTCATGAATGTATTTATCATTGAAATATTGTGAGCATAAATTATCTAAGTTTTATTTTATGGAAAATGTTAAAATTATTTAAGACATTGATTCACCCCCCCTCTCCGTGTCATCTTCACTCCAACAATTGGTATCAGAGTGTAGGGTCCTCGTATAGGTCTAAACCACCTAGGATTGATTATGGTTTTGGAGTATGTTAAATATGTCACAAGCTCATGAAGGTACTTCTGTGACTAGAGCTCCATTGTTTGATGGTACAAACTATGTGTTCTGGAAAATCAGAATGGAAACATATATGATTTCAATTGATCTTTATGTTTGGAGCATAGTTTTAAATGGGTATACTATTCCACCTGCAATACCCACAAATGTTGCTAAAAAAAATAAGTATGAAACTGATACTAGAGCTAAGCATGCCATCTTGTGTGGATTAACTAAAGATGTTTTCGTTAAAGTAATGCATTGTAAATCTGCTTAGGAAATCTAGGAAAAACTTGAAAACATTTATCAAGGAAATGACAAAGTTAAACAATAAAAAATCCTTACTCTCAAACATCAGTTTGAGGAAATGAGAATGAAGGATGATGAAAAAGTGGCCGAATATTTATTGAGAATAGATGAAGTTGTTAATGCTATGAGAGGATTAGGAGAATATGTAAAAGAGTTTGATGTGGTTACAAAGGTCATTAGAACCTTACAACCTACATATGAATCTAAGGTTTCAGCCCTTGAAGAAAAGAAACATTTTGATCAACTTACCTTAGATAGTCTTCAAGGAACTCTTACTGCTTATGAAATGAGAACAAGCAAAAACAATTCAATGAGAAAAGAAACTACATTTAAAACTGAAAAGAAGGAAAAATTAGATGACAATGAGTCAAAATATTTTGATTCAAAAGAAACCCACTTTGTTAGAAAACTTAAAAAGAGATATGGCAAATACAAGGGAAAACTTCCCTTTAAGTGTTTTAACTATGGAAAAATTGGACACTTTGCAGCTAAGTGCCCCTATGATGGTCAAAACAGTGATGATGAGAAATCTGATAAATTACCTAAGAAGAAGGTCTATAAACCTAAAATAAAATTCAATTTCAAAAAGAAGAAGAGTCTGTTTAGTAAAGATGAAACTGACATTGAAACAAAAGACTCTTTAGTTGAGGAAGACGAGACTTTGTTTATGGCTGAAGTCAAATTGCAAGAAGAGACAAACAACAATGATCTAGAAGATGGTGAAATAGACCTAGAAGGTGAATTAAAATGTGCCTTAAAGGAAATTAAAAAACTCAAAAAACAAATTCTTACTCAAGAACAAAAATCAAATCAAGTTCTTGCTCAAGAACATAAACCTGATCAAGCAATAGTCTCTCTGAAGACTCAACTTGAAGAATCTAAGAGAGTTGAGGACTGTCTTTGAGTAACTGTAAGTTTCAAAGATCAAGAAATTCAAAAATTGGAACAAGAAGTTGTTTGTCTTAGAAAGAAAATTGAAGGGTATGAAAGTACCTTAAAACTTAATGAGATGCTCAGCAAGGAAAAATTGAATAAAGATAAAACCGGTGTTGGGTTTGAAAAGGGTGAATGTTCAATTGATAATGCAAAGCAAAAAGCTACTTCTAAAAACAAGAGTTCTAGAACAAATCATCTTGAATCTGGTAAAAATCATGTTCATTCCTTTAGAGATAATAGAACATCATTCAAATTCAATCCTTTCTTTTATGGTTATTGCTTTTTCTGCAACAAATTTGGCCATAAAGTGAGTACTTGCAGGCTCATGACTTCTAGAATACCAATATTTGGACATAAGCAGTACTTTGGTTTTGTTAATCAGGTTAGATGTTTTAAATGCAACACTTTAGGACACACAGTCAAACAATGCAAAACTGATTTACATAATAAACATCAAAAAACTAAAACAGTTTGGAAGCCTAAAAGTGTTAAAAGCATAGAGCAAACAATGCTAGTCCAAATTTCTTTTCATTCTAAAAAGGACTTATGGGTTCTAGATTGTGGTTTTTCTAACCACATGACCGCTGACAAGGATAAATTCATCAAACTTGAATATTATTCTAGTGGATATGTGAAGTTTCGTGATAACATTGGTATATAGATTAGAGGTAAAGGCTCACTTCTGTTGAATGAGGACACACCTATCTACAATGTGTATTATGTGGAAGGCTTAAAGCACAATCTACTTAGTGTTATCCAAATGTGTGATAGTGGTTATCATGTCATGTTTACTTCATAGGGATGTGAGATCAAGAACAAGTTTGGAAAGGATGTTGTAGCTAGAGAAGGACTAAAGGTAATGTTTATAATCTTTTAGATAGCTCTAGTAATGACAATAATGAAGGTATGTGTCTAATGGGTCAAGTTGAAGAAAGTTGGTTATGACATAAAAGATTAGGACACATAAACTTTGAAAATTTGGTTAGAATCAATAAAAATCAGAATGTTAGAGGTTTACCAGTCCTTAACAAACCAGAAAATTTAGTGTGCAAAGAATGTTTAAGTGGTAAACAAACTAAAGTTAGTTTCAAGACAAAAGAACATTCTTCAACAAAGCCCTTACAGGTAGTGCATACAGATTTGTGTGGCCCAACTAGAACAAGGTTAATTAATGGTGAATAGTATTTTATGTTGTTTGTGGATGATTATACAAGAATGGTTTGGGTTACTTTTCTTAAACATAAATCAAAGGCATTTGAAAGGTTCAAAATATTTCATAAAATGGTTGAAAAAGAATATGATATAAAGCTTAAATGCCTAAAATATGATAAGGGAGGTGAGTTCACATCTCAAGAATTCATTAATTATTGTGAACAACATGGTATTAAAAGGAAATATGCAACCACCAGAACACCTCAACAAAATGGGGTAGTTGAACGTAAAAACATAATTGTAAAGGAAATGACAAGAACAATGTTAGATGAGGCTAAGTTGCCTAACATGTATTGGAAAGAAGTTGTTCATACAGCTATGTACATTTTAAACAGAGTGCAACTTAGGGTGAAAACAAAATACACTCCTTATGAATTGTGGCATGGAAAAATTGCTTCTGTAAAAAATTTTAGAATCTTTGGCAATAAGTGCTTTATCAGGAAAGATGATGAACATCTAGGCAACTTTCAATCAAAGTGTGATGAGGGTATCTTTTTGGGATACTCAAATCATAGTAAAGCCTATAAATGTTATAACAAAAGGCTTAATAAAATTGTTGAGGCAGTCAATGTGAAAGTTGATGAAATACCACATTTAGGAATTGATCTTGTGCAGGTTGATGAGGAAGAAACAAAAACATAACTTGAGATAAAATATGAAAATGTTGAAACAACAAGTCCTAAACATGATGAAACAACAAGTTCTAAAAATTGTGTGCCCAAAACTCCTTCAAAATCTATTGCTAGATATCATCCTAAAGATCAAATTATTGGGGATAGACATGCTGTAGTTCAAACACGAAGAAAGGCTGCTAAAACTGAAGAACAAGCTCAAATAGTAGAGCATACAACCTTCTGTTTAGTCACTGAATTTGAGCCTAAAAATTATGATGCACTCACAAATGAATGTTGGCTTAAAGCTATGCAGGAAGAAATAAATCA
This sequence comes from Sequoiadendron giganteum, assembly GCA_007115665.2. Classification (NCBI taxonomy): domain Eukaryota; kingdom Viridiplantae; phylum Streptophyta; class Pinopsida; order Cupressales; family Cupressaceae; genus Sequoiadendron; species Sequoiadendron giganteum. The sequence goes on from CM021110.1 coordinate 224,706,046, forward strand.
AATTGAGAAAAATCAAACTTGGGAGTTAGTCCCAAGACCTGATGACAAGAATGTCATTGGTGGCAAGTGGATTTATAGAAATAAGCTTGATGAAAATGGAAATGTTGTTCACAACAAGGCAAGGTTTGTTTACAAAGGCTATGCTCAACAAGAAGGTATTTATTTTGGTGAAACCTTTGCACCTGTTGCTAGACTAGAATCTATTAGAATATTCTTGGCTTATTCTGTTTATAAAAACTTCACTGTTTATCAAACGGATGTCAAAACTTCCTTTTTGAATGGCTATTTAGATGAAGAGGTCTATATGGAACAACCTGAAGGGTTTATTTGCAAAGACAAGCCTAATCATGTTTACAGGTTGAAAAAGGCCCTATATGGTTTAAAACAAGCACCTAGGGCATGGTACTCTAGGTTGGATAATCATTTGACATCAAATGGATTTGTTAGAGGAGGTGTTGACAACAATATTTATGTTAAGATTGAAGGCACTGATATTTTGGTTGTTGAAATTTATGTAGATAATACCATTTTTGGCTGCAATAATGTTGATTTAAGCAAACAATTCTCTCATATTATGGAATCTGAATTTGAAATGTCAATGTTGGGAGAATTGACTTTCTTTCTGGGTCTTCAAGTTTCTCAACTTGAAAATGGTATATTTTTCTATCAAACCAAGTATGCTAGAGAGATGCTTAAGAAATATCAAATGGATGGATGTCATCTTGTTAGCACTCCAATGTTTACAGGTTGCAAATTCACTAAGGTTGATGAGTCTCCTGATGTAAATCAATCTGAATATAGATCAATGATTGATAGTTTGTTATATTTAATTGCTTCTAGACTTGACATAATGTAGGTAGTTTTCATGGTTGCAAGGTTTCAGGCATCACCTAAGGAATCACATGTTACTGTTGTTAAAAGAATCTTTAAATATGTCCAGGGCACTCTTGATTATGGAATTTGGTATCCTAGAAGCAATGATTTTTCTTTAATTTCTTATACAGATGTTGTCTGGGTTAGTTGTTTGGATGATAGGAAGAGCACCAGTGGTGTTGCATTCTTTCTTGGTGATCGTTTAGTGGCATGGCACAACAAGAAACAAGAATTTGTTTCTCTTTCCACTGCTGAGGTAGAATACATAGCTGCCACTTTTTGCTGTACTCAATTACTATGGATGACACAAACACTATCTGATATGGGTATTACAGTTTCAAAGCCTATTTCTATTCTCTGTGATAACACTAGTGCGATTAACATTTCTGAAAACCTTGTTATGCACTCTCGCACTAAACATATTGCTATCAAGTTTCACTTTCTTCGAGAAAAAGTGTTGGCTAATGAAGTTTGTTTACAATTTGTTGCTTCATAAGAACAAGTTGCTGATATTTTCACTAAGCCTTTATCCAAAGAAGTGTTTGAAAGGATGAGACTTTGATTGGAAGTTATCTCTCAATCTTTACTTCATTGATTTAGCCATTTTTGGCTTTGGGGGAGCTTGTTACAACATTTGTTCATTCATAGCTCTCTCCCACATTCTATTTGCTGCTATTTTTGTTCTACTTGCAGTTGGTTCTTCTAGTTATTGGTTGGCTTCTCAGTTGTTTTTCATGGCATTTCACTTTTTCTCCTTTACTCTTTGTCATTGAGGCAAAAAGGGGGAGAGACATTTGCGTTTTTCCATCAAGCACAAAGGGGGAGTTTGTTGGCTCTTAGTTGTGATCATTGTTTGTCCTTGATGTCAAATTCTCTTGATATGAGGTTCATGGTTTTCAACTTTAGATTTAATGGCATGCAATTACATATTTCAGTTGTTTTGATACATGATACATGTTGGTACTGATATTTTTCATGGTTTTCATTATGATAGGGCATGCATTAGCTTCAAATTTATGACATTGTTATCTTGACAGGTTATGTTTTTTCAGATTGACAAATGGTTTCATTTTGTTAGGATGGTCCTTCATTATTGCATGTAATAGGTATATTATTTATTCATTGCATCTATTTAGTTCCTTGGCACCAATGGTTATGACATATTGATTGGCATACCAAGCATATGATACATAAGTGTGCTAACGTTTGATACATGGTGTCATAAAGTATACAATGTTACAAGGCTTTGAACAACTTGTTTTTGAAAGGTCTACAACCACATTTTGGTCATGTGATAAAAATTCAAAAGGTATATAGACCTTGTCATCTCCATCACATATGATATTGAGGCTTTGAATATTTTATTGCTTGCATCACATTTAATTTTAGAAGATTATTAAAGCCTTTATAATAAAAGGCTCGAGCAGATTTATATGGTTTATATCGGTTTCATTGCATCTCATAGAAGGGTGACTTTATTAAAGGTCACATGGAAGTGACCAAGTTATTGAAAAAATATTGAGAGCCATCATTGATATTGGGATAATGATTCATTTATAGTAATGATGTCAATAAGATTATAATGTTTATCGCGGGCTGCATGAGACACAACATACATAGTTATTTGGTGATGTGGCATCGACAATTGGGATGTAATAACTTGAGGTGATTATGTGGTCGGCATTTTGAATGTCCTTGACAGCGAACTCATAAGCATTATGATAGTTTGATAATAATTGTGTTTTGTTTCATCAGACTTCAATGTGTTATTAACTTTGAAAAAGTTTTCGAATATCATGAAGATTTATTTAGGGAAAAAGACATTATGTTGGCTTCTTTTGCAAAGAATAGGGTTTGTAACCCTAGCCGCCACCATGAGGATGGTCTATTCTCTACTATAAATTTGTTCTTATCTCTCTCTTGGTCGATTCTAGAGGAATTTTTTGAGTACATTACAAACATGGACAACGGGTTTTGAACCAAAACAAGTTCGATAGTTGATAAGGAAGTGATGATGACTCCTTCAGCTGGGCAGTTGGTGAATCTCATCTAGTATTTGTTTGATTACTTTGTTGCATAATCAGGTATCTCATCGATTGCTTGAGGAAAGTTTTAAGAGGGCAGTTATTGTTTCTTTTGCTCAATTCTGGAAGGAGAGTAAGTGGGTTGTTAGAATACTTCTGACAAGTTATCATGCTTTGCATTCAGTTACTCTTTCTCCATTATCAGGTTTACGCAAATGCTACTTGTTTTATTCGAAGCCTGTGAACGTTCTTGCTTTTGTCATGAAGAATGATTATGATTCTTGGCAGCTCCTTTTAGTTATCAGTTTATGGACAAATATTTCTGGGTGAAAAACGGTCTGTTAAGGAAAATATGCTTTTGCGAATAATTCTTCTGTCATTGCATTCAGATTTTTTGAAATATTACAATTATAGTATGAAGTTTATTTTTTTTGAAACATCATCTTTCGAAGATGCATGACAACAAATATGCATATTATGTAAACATATAAAAACAGTGAATAATCATTTTTGTGGGTTGATACAATTTTTTGAGAAAGAGATAGTGCAAAAAGCTTTGTAATAAAACCTAGAAAATATAATGCAGAGCCATATCCAATAGGTCTCGTATTTTAGAGATTCGAGTGTGAATCTTTAGGATATTAGAGGTATTAGATAGAGAGGCTTATGTGAGTTAATTTGAAAACAGAGAAATCCTCTGATATATTATTGTTCTTAAATTTAATGAGGGGTTGGTGCTCCTTGAAATGGGTGTTTCAAAGTAAGGGGTTGATGCTCCTTGAGTGGATGCTCTGAAGTTTTCCTGTAAGGAATTGCAAGCAGTGGTTTTCAAAATTAAGCCAGGAAGGCAACATTTTTGGATTGGTTTTTCTACCCCAAGAGGGTTTTCCACTCGTCATATTATTTGTCTCATGGTCTCATTTGTGGTCTCTTTGCTTCATTGTGATAATGCTATAATGTTCATTGTTTTGCTTTGATACTTCTCATTTCAGTTATTTAATGGTTGCATTCAACTCATGAATGTATTTATCATTGAAATATCGTGAGGATAAATTATCTAAGTTTTATTTTATGGCAAATGTTAAAATTGTTTATTTTATTTTATGGCAAATTTTTGGGAGGTGTCTAGGTTCAATGAATTTAGGAAAGGAGTTAGTTAGACTATTAGACATGTGAAGGGGATACTTGTCACATGATGAAATTTTTATATTATAATCCATGTGAACAATATGGAAGGCTAGGATTACATGGACAAGGATAGAGGAAACCGAGGAATTAATTAAATAAATAAAATATTTATTTAATTAATGGGATCACGTGAAGTCAAAATAATTAGATAAATGATAAATACTTATTTAAATAAAGATTTAGGATGAAATATGGGAAAATATGGAATTAATTAATTAAATAATAAATATTTATTTAATTAATTAGGATTAGGATAGGTTATTGGATAAGGTCAAATTTTAGGTGTCTACAGATATATTAGTATATAAGGTAACTAGTGACAATTTTTAGGTTACTTAGATATCTACAAAGGGTTTAGTCTATCTTTGTAATATTTCTCTTAAAATAATTTTAGTTGTCTAGTGGGATCTTTAGGAAAATAAGTATAATTTGATGATGAAACTTGTCTCTTGTTTGACCTAACTATTCCTTTTAGGTTAGTTTGAGATAATTTTATAGAATCACAAGAAGTGAGACTATAGTACCAACACATAAAAATATAGTTTAATATCTAGCTTAGACATTGTTTGCTTCCAATATTATCATATCCATACAACCCATTTAATCATTTCTTGAAATTTGAAGTCTTTCGTTTCATGTCACCTTGCTTTTGGACCAATATTTATCTTGCACATAATTAGAATTTTATTTTATAATTTTACAAGTTCTATTTGTAACTAAATGATATTCACACATCCACACTAGAGTGAACACATGATATACACTCAATCACATACTAATATAACACAACATTACTCATTAAGTTACTCAGGGACATATCATGCTAAATTTATTCAATAATCATGTATTTCACATGGTCAATTATTAACATTAAATCACATGCATATAACACACTCTAATCAACATTCACTTTCAATCATAAAATATATCAAAGACTATTAGAAATCTGAAATAGGTTGATTAACCCAAGGATTTTTTTTAAGAGAAATTCAAAGTTACATAAATTGGAAAAATATAAACAATGCAAACTAGAACTCTGAGAGATATGCAATGACAAGATGACAAAATTGCATTAAGAGCTTCGAAGATAAAAAAATACAAGCTAGGTAGTCATTTTATATAGAACTAAGGAGAGAATGGAGGTGGAAAATCAACCAATAAGAATTGATGACCAATAACCGCCAATGTTAAATAAAGTTATGAAAAATTAAATACTCTATCCTTAAATGGTGAAGACAACTCATCACTTTATCTCCTAGTTATTAAATGAGAAACTAACTTTATTATCCTAAGCAAGCTTAATAAATGTGTATGAAAAACCTATAACTAAGGGAAAATAAATTATCCCACTATGAAAATAAAAAACTTACACCAACACCCCCTTGTGAATAACTCAGGAGGATGTAAAAGATGATGGGTCTTGACAAACAAGGCCATGTTAGGTATCCAAGCACATATCAAATTCCCCCAAAAAAGAAGAAGAAGCCTTCCCATAAATAGAGAGAGAACACCTCCTAGAATAAAGAGGGAATACGCGAAGGACTAAGTAGCCTCTCCCAAAGAGGATGCCAACCGCACCCCAAGTAAAGCTTGCAAATGAAAGAACTTGCTCTCAACGAAGGGTTTGGTGAAGATGTCTACAATTTGATCTAATGTCGGGTAGTACTTGAGATCAATGATCTCCCCATGAATTAGCTCCTGAATGTAATGCATGTGGATCTCAATGTGCTTGGTCTACTGATGATGGACTAGATTTTGAGAGATACGAGTAGAGCTCTTGTTATTACAAAAGATGACTATGGGCTTTCAAAAAGGAATGCCAAACTCAGTGAATTTTTTTTGAAGCTATATGGCCTCAATATTAGCATTAAATTATCCTCAATGCTCAACCTCTATAGATGAAAGAGTAATAGAAAATTGCTTCTTTCTTGACCAACGAACTAGATCATAACCAAGAAATAAGCAATACCCTGAAGTAGGCTTGTGATCCTAAGAATCACCTACCCAATCTGAATCTATGTCCCACCAAGTCAAAATCCATGCTCGTTGCACAACGAATCCCATAAGTGTGAGTCCCCTTTATTTAGTGAAGAATCTGCTTAGTTGCTTCTAGTGTGACTCATGTGGCTCCTGCATGAATTGAGAGACCATGTCTACAACATATGAATAATCGGGTCTTGTGTGAGTTAGATAGATGAGACTACCAATAATTTTTTGATACAAAGTTTCATACACCAAAGGTGAAGAACACTTAGCCTCAATTTTGACCCCTGATAGGAATGGAGTTAGCTCATGCTTACAATTAGCCATGTGAAACTTGTGGAGCATATCAAGTGCATACTTAGGTTTTGCATGAGAAATACCTGAAGAAGACCGAGTGATATCAATCCCCAAAAATTAGTGCAATAAGCTCAAGTCTAACATCAACAACTAATCATGAAGGGCACTTTTCACTACTTGAATGGTGGATGAGTGATTTCTTATGATTAACAAGTCATCAACGTAGAAAACCAGGAAGATGTGAATATCATCTTGCTATAAAATGCAAATATTAAGATCAAAATGACATCGAGTGAACCCAAATTTTAGAAGGAAGGACCCTTTTGAAGATGACACACAAGTGAAGGATCCTAAACGAACCCTTGTGGTTGCTCCATGTATATCTCCTCCTAAAGATCACCATCAAGAAAATAACTCTTCACATCCATCTGATGAACTTCCCATCCATGTGTTGCAACGATAGCAAGAACAAGTTGGATGAAATTTTTTTTGGTGATTGATGTAAAAGTATTATAGTAGTCAATCCTAGGAGAGAATCATTTGGAAACCAAGTGAGCCTTATGCTTATCAACCAAACCACCTTCAGATAAATTTTGTTCGATAGACCTACTTTCATTAAACAAGTCTCCTTCCCTTAGGAAGTGGGACAAGATCCCATGTGGCTCCTCTCCAAGTAATTGAACTCTTCCTGCATTGCCACATCCCACTCAAGGACACCGAAAGCTTCTCAAAAGGACCATGGATTAGAAGCAGTGGAAAGGAAGACATGTGGAGCATCTTGAAACTATGATCTTGTTCTTCTATGATTGGAAGGATCCCCTACTAATCCCTTGTTGACTGCAATTTTTATCAAGCCTAGAGAGGCCCTTTGGTTGGAGAAGGAGGAGATTCAAGAGGATAATCATCATCCTTTGAAGGTGGGTTTTGGGATGTAAAATATCACCCTTAGTTTTTCAAAAAAATTCACATAAAATTCACTCATTAGCATTAGCCCTATGTAAAGATAAGAAAAATAGAAGCAACCCTTCACTTTCTAATCACCTAGATCCCAAAGCATGCAAGGTGAGAGCATATAGTGTAAGGGGATCTGATTACAATATGAAATATGTTGGAAGTAAAAGAGTTATTAGTAAAAAGCCATCCAATAGAGAAATACTTGGTGGCAAAGCTAGCCACTTCCACTTTTTAGTGAGCTACAAAAAATTAAAGTAAAGCAAACAACTTGGCGGCATAGCCAACCACTTCCACTTTTCATGGCAAACAAAAAGTAAAGAAAGAACTCAACCACTTATCTAATGGGAGTGTAATACAAAATACTGAAATAAGAAAGTTGATTAGTACTACTAAATTAACATTACAATATGGTATTAGATTCAATATATCATGAGAGAATCAAACAATAAGAAGCCCAAGTGTTAGGTAACCATCTCTATGATATTAAAATGAAAAGGCATCATGATATTATGATAAAATACTGAAAATACCAGGTTTGATATGAAGGAGAAACAATCTCATTTGGAAGTACAACATGCACAAAATCCAACCAGAAACCTTCAAATTCCCATATCTTCTTTACCACAACTTTGAATCACCTCAAACTTGTTGCAAATTATGCCAAAGATCTAGGTGTCCAACATCCAATAGCAATCCATTGCCAAATGGTCTACAAATGACTAGCATGCAAACCAATGCACTAAACCCAAGGAAGTACAACCCTTGAGAAGGGTCACCAGTAGCAAAAATTAGATCACCTTCTAAAAATATGAGATTCTAGGCATAGGATCATCTGAATGCTAGGAACACAATGAACCAATACCCACAAAATTCTTCCAACTCTCTAGAATGGTATGAGCACAAACGTGGGTCAACAAAGGATTGGAAAGAACACTCCAAAAATCTAATTAGAAGATGAACATAGAAAAAAGTCTCTAGAAAATATCAAATCCACACCAAATTGAAGTAAATAGGAAATAGACCACCATTGAAGCTCAATCTACAACCTTTGAATGAAGAAGCAGTCACTGTTCAACTAGGAGTTATCTTACAAACTCGAAACTAAAGAAGAACTAGGAGGTGTACCAACCTCGAAGCAAGAGTCTGAAACCAATTTGGTAGTAATTTATTATGATAAAAAATGGATAGATAAAATGAGAGGAGGAGAGGTATATAAATAAGCCCCCAACCCAAAAATTCAAAACTCCTTTTCCCTCCAAAATGGGATGCCCAAATGAGGAATATTATATTATTTATTAAAAACCCCTTTATCTTGTCAACTATGGCATCCACTTTATCCTTGGCATAAAACTGTTTAAATTTTGCAAAGTCCCCAAAAGAGCATCCAACTCATGAGTCCACCTTTTAAAACAACTTAAGTTATTAAGCCTAGGCATGGGGGCCAAAAAGCAACATTAGAAAATAATATAACTTAAGCGATCAAACTTTCCTTTTTCTGAACTTCAAGAATGTTGGAGAAACTATTGCCAAAATTGAACTGCCTCATTGCCAGAAATAGAAGCCAAGTGTCGAATTGCTGCCAAAAATAACACTTACTAAAAATAGCATACTGCTAAAAATAGTAAGTGACTCCAAACACTTTTTATGCACATTTTGGGCAGCCATCATAATTTACTAAAAATAGTAAGTCTAGAAATAGTCACTGATGAAAATGCATGTGACACCCCTTTGAAGCTCTTTGAAAACCCAGAAAGACCCATAAAACATACTAGAAAACTCTTGCAACTAACCCCTAAAAACTAAGAAAGATATCTCCTGAAAAATAGGAAACCTTAATTTTGCTTTCGACTAGCCTACAAGACTTCTAAAATAGGCTAGCAACCATTGAAAGAATAGGGCTAAAAAGGAGACATTACATGGGAACTTGCATCATCACTGCCATCATCTGAAGTGGAGGAAGAAGACTCCTTATCAAGATAAAAAGGATTATGATCCTTTAAAGAACTATCATCATAATGCAAGGACTCCAATCTAATGGTGGTTGGAGAAGTATCAAGAGAAGAACTAGAAGGACTCTCCTAAAAAATATTCCTATCAATGAACAACTCATGTGTGGTAGGATGGAGAAGCTTGTAGCCTTTGACATCATCTAGGTATCCAACAAATATGCAAGGTTTTCTCTATAGATCCATATCCTTTCATTTCTTTGCTAGAATGTGGGCGCATGCACTAGAGCCAAACACTTGAAAGTGCTTAAATAAGGGTTTCTAATTGGTCCAAACTTGAAAAGGAGTTACCCCCTTCACAACTTTGTGAGGAATGCAATTTTGGATATAACACATAGAATTAATGGCTTCTTCTCAAAAAGGTGGTACCAAAGAATTGGATTGAATCATACAATTGGCCATCTCTTCCAATGACCGATTCTTTTGTTTTGTAACTCCATTCAATTGAGGACTACAGGGAACTATATGTTAAAAATCAATGCCTTCTGAAGCACGATACTACACAAAACTATGGTTGACATATTCTCCTCATTATCTGTACGTAGAACTTTGATGAATTTCCCAATTTGTTTCTCTACAAAATCCTTGTATTCCAAGAATCTATTTGAGAAATTACATAATGGTGTAGCTAGAAAATTCATCAATGAATGTCAAAACATATCAAGATGTTCTAAAAGATGGCTCTAGAAATGGCCCTACAAAATCACTATGTACCAACTCCAAAAGATGTGAGGCTCTCTTTAAGATTTGCCTTTATCAAAATTCTCTTCAGGATGCTTGTCAATAATGCATCCTTGACAAATACCATCAAAAAATCAAACTATAGGCAATCCTGTAACCATGTCCTATTGATTGAGCTGCTGCAAGTAGCAATAGTTCAAGTGGCCAAATCGTTGATGCCATAAATTAATCACATCATCTAAATAAGTGAGTAGAACACATGAAGGTGGATTAGGAACGAAGTGAGAGAATAAATAAATCCATGACAAATGATCTGCTCTCCCAACTACAACTGTAGAATCATTGTGCAACTCATGAATCATCATTGAATTAGGAGTAAACTCAACCCACTTACCTGTACCTATGTGAGTAATTTGATAGAGCAATAGGAGATTAGTTTATAATGAGGGCACACAACTAATATTTTGAAATGTTCCATCCCCCATAACAATATACCATCTCCCACACACCCCAATAGGAGTGTCGTCACCCATCAAAATGGAAGGCATAGTACATGGCTCCAAAGATAAAATCTAGTCCTCAGATGAGGCCATGTGGTGCGAAGCACTTGAATCAAGAACCCAATTGGATGGTGGAGAAGAAATTTCTACAAGGGCCTTTCCCTTTCCTTTCCCCTTATTATTGTTTTTATCCTTGTGATACCCCTCATTTGAACTCTATTTGGTGGAATCAAGAGCACTGAGATTATTCTTTTCAAGAATGTGTGTCAAGTGATCTACTTGTTTCTTAAAAAAAATGTGCTCATCATGAATAAGTCTTTTACACTAGGCACATTTGACCTTATCATTCTTAGACTTATCACCTTTTGACGATGAGGTCTCATTAGCTACTTTTGGAGATACTGATTTTTATCATTTTTCTTTTTGTTATTTTTTTGTTTTTATCCTTAGTACTATTTTTTACTCACTATTCATTTGTGCCATGGTTGGCAACCAAGGAATGTGACTTAAAAGACTTAAGAGTGCCCATCTGGATTGGCTTATCTTTCTCCCGTGTGAGAGAAGTAGCAAAATCATCCAAAGATGGCATAGTGAATTTAGACCCAAATTCATCCTTAGTAGTATAGAAGGTAGAAATAAATAATAAATATTTAAAACTTAGCTTAGGGAGAATACTTAGAATTAATTGTTCATATTTCTTATCAATTCCACATTGTCATAGTTGTAGCCTTAGTGATGTCAATTTGGTGAAGAAATATTGAATTGTGTTGAATTTTCTCAGACTTAAATTGATTAGTTCATTTTCCAACATAGACCCTTCATATAGAGTCTTGAGTGCCAAAAAGAGATTCTATCTTTTTCCATATTTCATTTGGAGTATTAAAAGATTCAATATGAAAGAAAAAATCAAGAGATACAGACAAACACAATGCTCCATATGCTTCATCATATCTATTAAACCACTTAAGATTTTCTTCATCTTTAGTAGGTTCTTTTTCTAGTCCCATTGTTATTCTATGCAAACCAAAACTTCGTAAGTGAAATTGCATTTTGGACTTCCACTCAAAATAGTTGTATGTAGTTAGAATAGGAAGTGTGGAAAGAAAGTGAACACAAGAACACCAAAGCACCCCTACCTTTTCACTAGTATGAAAAATCACCCCCCAAATATTATAAGGATGGCACTTTATAGTTTAGTGTATTTACAAAGTATTTTCCAAGATACAATGTTCACTAGGCTCAAAATAGAAAAAAATACAAATTTTGTTACAAAATGATCCTAAGACAAATATGGAAAATTTATCCTTTTAGTTGTGTATTTCTCTTCATTTCCTTTGTAATGCCTATTTGTTTTCAAAAATCGAAGCACCATGGTGAAAGTTATGGCCTGTTGAAGAAATTAGCAACAAATAACTTCAACCTAAAATATCTAGTAAAAATGGAAAAATTCTTTTTAATACCTTCATGGGTGGAAAGTTCTTGTCTTTAACTTTTCAATGATATCTTATTTTCGAAGAATGGACATTGTGGCGAAAAGTTATGCAAGATTGAAAAGAAGGCTCAATTTGGCCTGTTAGAGGGACCTGGTGGCCTGTGGGTGGTGGATGTTGGGCGATAGTCTGGCGACGATTGGTGGTGGCTGGCAGTTTGGCTGGTGATAAAGGTCGCAGTTACTAGTTGACCAATAGTAGTCTGAGTTTTGCATCATGGTTTGAAGTCTATAGAAGGTTAATATACTACAAATTGGCGATAATGCTAATCACTTAGTGGCTAACTATCATTGGTTGTTTTTATTTTACCGTTGTGGCTTGCTAAGACCACAAGTGACCCACCTTTTGTTTGTGAGCGATTAAAGCCACAGGCTCTCAAATCCCTTAATATTGCTTAAGCACATATTAATAAAGTGCAAAGCACTTATTAATAGTGCTTAATTTTTTATTTTTTATTTTAATTTTGCGACCACACTACTGTGTTGCGGGGGTCATACAACCCTCTTGGCAATTTTTTCCTTGATGGCTCTTAACACGAAATATAGGTGAATTTTATATCAAAATTCTTCTCCTTGACCTCTTGAACACAATGGAAAGGTCATTTTTGGGAAATTCTCCTAGAAAAACTTGTTTGCTTGATCTAAGATTCAAACCCTTGTTTGCAACTATGTCAAACGATCTCCAAATTGGATGAAAAGAAAGCCAATCTTGACTTTCTTGAGCCTTTTGGATGCGTTGGAACAGTAAAAAATATTGCCAATAGAACTAGAAATGTTGCAATCATTTAGATTTCACAAAAAACATATGCGATATGAAGAGGTATTAAGTCTTTGCAAACCTTTTCTGATTCTCCAGATTGTTCAAACCACAAGAGAAGAGCATATGTGAATTTACAACATTTTTACATAAAAAATTCAATCTCTCAATTATGAATCTATGAGCTTAGATTTCTAAAAATAAAAGCTTTGATACCATTTTAGAAATTTGAAATAGATTGAATAACCCAAATAACTTCTTAAGAGAAATCCAAAGTTACATAAACTAGAAAAACATAAAAAATGCAAACCAAAAATCTAAGAGATATGCAATGTTAAGATGCCAAAATTGCATTAAGAGCTTCCAAGATTAAAAAAATATAGGCTAAATAGTGAGTTTATATAGAACTAAGGAGAGGATTGAGGTGGTAAATCAACCAATAAGAATTGACCACCAATAACCACCAACACTAAATAAAGTGATGAAAAAGTAAATACTCCACCTTAATGGGTGGAGACAACTCATCACTTTATCTCCTAGTTATTAAATGAAAAACCCACTTTATTATCTTAAGCAAGATTAATAAATATGTAGGAAAAACCTGTAGTTGAGGGAAAATAAGTTATCCCACTAGGAAAATAAAAACATACACCAACATCAACATCATCTAACCACCTATTGGCTAGGTGCTAATATACAATGAGTTTTATAGGGTTTGTACATGGTTTAGTCCCTCTTTAATGCCTAGAGAGAATCATATAATTTTCATGAGATTAATACTATTGATTTTGGTATAAGTTAACCTATTATTTGTACACTTGTATACAAGTAAAATACATATAGGAATATACACAGTCAAAGCATAGTTTAATGACATCTCCTCAAATATATAATGTAAAAAATTTATAGACAAGAATCATAATCAAACACATAACATTTCCAATATGATATTTTTATTAAATATAATAATTATATCATAATATATTCATAAAAAATTTAATTTTCAACACAAGGAACATTTAAATTTTAGTTTTTTCTAGATTAATATTCAAATATTGCTTTTAACAAAACATAAGTGATGCTATGAAACAACCGATACATGGGTTGGCCTTACAAAAAAAATTAGGATAATAAATAGAGATAGTAACAACATTAAACATGCTTTTGAAAATAGAAAAAGAGAGATCAAGCACTTAACTTCAATTGTAACTATGGAATACCTTTAAGAAGATGTTGAGAGTAAGGATGGAAGTGAATTGTGATATTTCCCTTACAACAAGTCTTCACAACACACTTCCATAGGAATCAAAAATTTATTACAACACAATTCAAATTGAAAATATATGATCGCAACTCTTGGACCAAATTTGGATAATAAATTTCCAAAATAATTCTTCAAATTAGGCTATTTTAAAGAGAGATTGCATTATCATACATGGGTTCTTACTCATCCATATTTTTAGTTTAGTACAAACCTTAAACACACTCTAAATGCACAATTTGAATACTCTTTAACAATATAGACAACTAAATAAGTCAATCTTAGAAGTATAGAATTTGGAGACAATAGAAATGAAGGACACACAATATATCGAGAGAGGGGAGGGGGGTGAATTAGTATATCTCAATTTATACTAAATTTAAACTTCAAGAATGGACCTTAAAACATTAATGTATCTCTCAACCAATCTTCTTAATGATGTAACAATTAAGAGATAAAATAACATACACATCCACAAAATGAACACCAGATATACGTGGAAACCCAAGATGGGAAAAACCATGGCGAGAAAAGCTGTTTGGATCTACTGCCCAAATCTAGCCTCACAAAGTAGGAATATAATAAGGAATTTATAATATGAAGTAGGCACCAACCTACCAAAGACACCAATCCCCAATTTCATTTGTAGGCACCAACCAACAGGAGACACCAATCCCCTAAACCAAGATTTGAGCACTAACTCAGCCGGTGAGACACTAATCCCATTGGAATACAAAATAAGAATTGTGAAACTTCAAGATTGAATACTACACTCTCTTTTGATCTGAATAATATCGAAACTCTTCCATACAATGCATATGATCTTCTGACAATGACACACCATGATTGAAATACAGCTCACATTGCATCTCTCTGATATTCACATTAAAATCCCAATCACATTGCATTCCCCTCTGACACCACATCCTTAGAACATACCCTAGACAACTATATATATGCATTACAATTATAGTTACATTCATATGTCAGCCTACAATAAAGATTATTGTATTTGCAAGTCATCCATAATATAACCCTTAATCAAATGTGTAATAGGCTAGGTCCAATAGCCCACATGCTACACCACAAGAAATAACACGCCTTGTGTTTCCCAATGAGGACTTATTATGTTCCAACGGTCATCCTAATGCTACCTCCAGAAAGCACACACTATAAACCTTTTCCGCATCAATCTAAAACAATGACCCACCTGATAACCTTGTACAATGACCCTTTTGTCACTTCAAAACATACTTTTTGCTACACACCAACTCCAAAAACTCTGGATCATGATAAAACATGTGTAGATATACTCTCCATTTAAATCATAGGCCATAACACACAACTAAGAAGAAATGTGGATCATATCAACCTACCAATGTAAACATACAACCTTTTTAGATCATTTTGGATCACACTTTTGGATCACTTCCACCAATAAGAAAGGATATACAATGATATTAAAATCATACTCCAACTGATACTTCAACCTGTTACTAAATTCTTGAAACACAAATGCATAGAGAACATTTCGATCAACCTCCTTTCGGATACCTTGACAATAATGAGAGAAATGACTAATATTTTTAACATCAATGGTAACCTTTTTCAACAATCTCCCCCTTTTTCATTGATGGAAAACCACCAAAATGCTCCCCCTAAGAATAACACTTTTCATCAACAAGTTCTGTCATTCCAAGTACTTTGGCATCCTCTCTCCCTCTTTGACATCAATGGCAAAGGGTAACATCAAACCTTGCTCACAAATTCTCTCTCTCCCCATGTTTGAGATTATTTTGCTTACTACACAATCCAAAAACCTTCCTCTGGGTAGATTCCCCTTGAGTCCAAACTCCACTAGTTCATTTGATCACTCTATTCAAGTCCAACAATGTATTGAAATAATCCACAAGACCATCAAGTCTTCTTGCGACAGGGAGTAAACACTCCCCTCAACTTGAGCTTCCTCTAAAATGTCAAATAGGAGAGAACTCTCTCTCTCTCTCTCTCTCATATTTTGCTTGAAAAATTTAAATGTATTATCATATTCTTCCTTTTTGTACCAAGCACAATTTTAATCCTTCTTTCCCCAACAAGCATTCTATCTCTTTGATCTCAATGAGGTCACCACTTTTTGAGTTACAACTATCCACAAAAGACTCACCAAGACTTCCTTCTATGGATCCACATTCTTCCATACCAGATATAATATTGTAGTTTTTATCTCTGAAACTATTACACACTTCAGATGTATCATGAAATATAGCGTGAGGAATTATTAACTTTTTAGGATCCTATCCCTCCTTCCAAACCTTCTCAAATTTATTCTTATGATCAACAAAGCTATTTTCCTTTCTATTCAAATTAGATACCTTCACATAACCACTTTTATAATGTCTTGCAATATGTCCAAAATTATTACATTTAAAGCATATTGTATGACATTGAAATCAACAAAAGGAGAAAAAACATTTTTGTTCACGGAATTATTCTTTCTCATGGGAAACCTTCTACAATTTACAACCTTGTGTCCATAATAATTATAATATTAAAACAATCTCCAATTAAAGAATGATTTAACTTGTTATTGTATGCTTGTCTTCTAATATTTTCTCTTCCAAATATTTTCTTTCGTCTATGAATTGTAATGAAACCATCATCTCCCTTTTAACTATCTTTTGTCTCTTTAATCTATCTTGATTCTAAACTTTCAGATCCATTCTCATTCAAATCCTTTACAACTTTCTTCATGGATAGCACAAATACCTTACCATTATGATTTATGTCAAAAACAATATCGGTCTTGATATGTGGTGCCCTCTGACTGTAGATTATCTCATCTAATATCTCATTACTCTTTCCAAAATTTAAGTTCTTGTTCAACTGATTATTTTTTTCTCAAAATCCTTTCTCAAATCTACCACTTATGCTTCAAGGTTCTCACAATCCTTGTATCTTGTTTTCAATTTGTCGGCCATGACATCTTCTTTCCTCTTTCTTTCTTCTATCTAGATTTTCAAATCTATAATTATCTTCTTTGATTTCTTAAGACTTTGTATCAGTTCATCTTTAAAATTGACGTCCTATGTAATTTCTCTTCTTAAGATTCTCGATCACTTTATGAGCACAAAGAAGCTCTTCTTCAAAAGCTATTTCTATATCTTCTTCATTTTTGGAAGACATATTTTCAACATCACCATCTAGGGATTCTAATGCCTTGATTAGAGTCTTTTCATTCTTGGAGGTATGCTCCTCATATACATCAAATCAGTAACCTTCTTCGTCAGCATACAAACCATTCTTCTTCTTGCTGTGAGTTCTCCATTCCCAGTTTGAAGTAATATGCCAAATTTTAACACAACTAAAACATTTCAAAGGTAAATTACCTTTATACTTGTTGGAACCTCTTTCTAATCTCCTCACAAAATTTTCTTCTTTTGGATCAAAATCTTCATTGTCATCAGAAACCTCATTCTCCACTGTTACTTTGAACACTGCCTCCTTTCTTGAAAAGTTGTCATTCATAATTCTCATCTCATATGCAATTAATGTCCCATGTAGTTCATCCATAGTCAAACTATTTAGATTTTTGGATTCTTCTATTGCATAAACTTTTTTATTGAACTTAGGGAGAAGGGATCTGAATACCTTTTTAACAATCACCGATTCTTTCACTTCTTCACCAAGTCCTTTGATGGTATTGACAACTTCATCAAACCAAAGTAAATATGTAGTGATATTGTAATACCCCTCTGTTTTGCCTTCTGATTGGTTTGTGTGTCTTGTGTGGGTATGTTGCTTTGATGTATTTTGATGTGATGTTATTGTATTTAGATGTTATCTTTATTCCATGTTTTGGATTAGCATAGTGGATATTCAAATTAAAGATGTTTATGCTTTGGATTATACTAGCATGTTAGATTGTCAGTTATTTGTAGTGTATTAGTGAAGGGGACGGTATTGTATCACTCGCTCGCGAGTGCCCTACGATCCCGCTATTTCCTCTTCACGGTGTGTATTTTATGTTGGATATATTGTATGTTGTGGTTACTTGTTTTGCAGGTTGACAGGTACAAGACATCGACTCCACCTGGTTCCACAGGTGAGAGCGTGTTCAATACCCAATGGTATTCGATTGGGAGATAGTAGCTAGGTTTCCGTGCCAGGTCGTCACCCTAGTCCTTGTTTGTTGTCAGTTGTTTGTCAGGTCGTGTTGCTTTGGATTTTGTGTCCTCTCTTCGTTATTTAATTGCAAGTTGAATTGGATAATTAAATGGTTTAATGTATTTAAGTTGTGGATTAATTCGTTCTGAGATTATGTTGAAATATAATTTAGTTATTGTTAATTTAATTTAATTAATAAATAATTTAATCGTTGATTAAATCTATTTATTAATTAATTAAATTTAATTGGTTGAAAGAAGTTAATTTATCTATGTGTTAAGTTATTTATGTTGAATTTGGAAAATAAGAAATTGAATTGAAATGTCAATTGTGAAAATTGGAATTCAAAATTGAAAAATTAGAAAATGAAATTAAAAGTCAAATTGAAGTTTGAATTCAAAATTAAAGAAATTAGATATTTTTGGCAATTTCTGTTTTCTAGAATTTATGAGGGGGTTGTTGGATTTTTTTAGGGTTTTTCATCCTTATGGTTGAATTTGGTTTTCAATTTTTGGAATTTGGGAGTTTGGAAAAAAGTTGGAATTGAGAGAGGAAGCATGTTTTCAATTTTGTGGGTTTTTGGTCTGAGGTTGTGAAAATCTATGAAGTTGGATTTGGAAGCTGGGTATCATTAGGATCTTCTCAAACACAAGTTTACCAGGTTCATTCTTTGTAATTTGTTGGTTTTGAAGAAAAAGGTGTATTCATTTATATTTTGGATGATGAAAATCATGTTTAGAAATTATTATTTTTTTTTAAAATGATGTTCTTGGATGAAAATGTCTATTTTGATGTGGGTTTTTCCCAATATGTTTTGAAAATCCCCTTTTAAAATATATAATACATATACATATGTGAATATGCATATATGTTTATATATTTATAAGTTTTTTGTCTATTTGTATTGGGGTTCTATCAACTAGTTTTATTTAAACCCTGGTTTTATTATCTCTTTTAAAAAAATAAATAAATTCGGACTTTGCAATATCCGCAGGTTTAGAAAATTTAAATTAAAATTTAAAAAAAAAATCAAATAAAAAAACTAGGGAGGTGGGGCTGACCTTGCTCCCCATGGGAGGAAGGAGAGGCGGGTGAGAATTCATGCACGTGCACCCACCCTTCTAGGCAGTAAGTGTTCCCTCCCACAATGGCAGATATAGTTGTGTGGTAAATACAGTCTTGAACCAGTATTCCCTGCTGGCATCCCCTCTTTTGCTGTGGCTTCCACAGTGTTTCTTACTTAGCCAAGCCTTTCACAATCCTGCACATGCATTGAGGATCTGCTTAGATGCCTTCAGCATCTTCCTATGCTTCTCATGCATTTGGTGCATCCTCTGACGCCCACCCCAAACGCCTTGCAAAATAAAACTGCGGCCAAGAAAACCCTAATTTGCGGCCAACCCTAAATCCAAAGTGCGCGCGGCTCGAGACAAGCACTTTGACCTTGATCTATTTCATTTTTTTTATATTTTATTTAATAATATATAATTAATGTTTTATAATATATTAATATAGTAATAAAATATTAATATATATGATTGTAAATATATATATTTAATATTTTATTATTATATTGGTATAATATAAGAATATTAATATGTATTAGTGGTAAACTATATAATTATAGTTGAGTATGTGATTTTAAGAAATATATATATTAAAGTAATTATTTTAAATGATGTTGGAATTAAATATAGTTGTGAGATTTAAATTTAAGTGCAAAAGTTCAATTATTGTTTTGATTTAAATATAATTGGAAAAATTTATAATATTGGGTTATAGTCCAATTTTTGACCTTATATTTTAAAACAATAGTTGTGGAAGAGATAAATATTGGAATTATGATTAATGTGTTAATAACGAAATTAATCTGATATTATTTTATAATGATTTAATTTGCAAGGGCAATCGGTTGTTTATTTTAAAACGAAATGTTCTGTGTTATAGTTGGAAGTATCGTTATTTAATTTTGTGTTCTTAAGGTTATTAATTACTGAATGCAAATGAAAGACGTGGATTTAGGAAATCTGAAGTAGAGTTAACTCTGATTTAACTGCTTGTCACTTATGATTATTGTTTAAGGAAGTGGGTTAATGGTGTTGTAAATTCGTAAGTCTTCCAGATGTGTTTTTTTTCAGTTATGTGGTTGTCGTTGTATTGTGTGCCTCCTTGTCAGGAGCGGTCAGGAGCAGTCGGGAGCAGTCTTGTTATTGATGTTTCCTCAAATATTGGGAGATGGGTTCATCTTTGTCGACTCTTGGGAAAGGAGTGGACGTGTTATCTTGTTTGTTGCACCCTGGTTCCATAGATGTTAGTTTGGATGGTGTGTGTGTGTCGTCATAGAAGAGTGGCTTGCAACGGGGGCCAGCACACGAAGTGGTGCCAGGATAACTCGTTGTAAGTTATTTAATCAAGTGATAACTAAAACAATACTTAGAAGCTTAGGACTAACTTCACACTAATCAAGATTTTTAATGCCTCACTCATGGACCTAAGTGCTCGGTTAGGCTTGGGATGAGATGGGAAGGCTTGTAGTGGCAAGGTCATCTATCTTGTCTGTACGAAAGGTATTTGGCTCTGCATGAGTGAGTATGGGGGGGGGGATTCGGTAAAGGTCACCAAGATAACCCTTTTCTTGTGGGGGGCCGGAGCCTATGAGGATTCCCAAGGATAACCCATGACGAGCTGTACGATGACACTCTGTCTAGGACAACAGTTGGTTTGTTTTATGGGTATGGTTTTCGTAACATACCTGATGTGACCATAGTCGGTGTTCGATTATTAGGTGTATGGTTCTCGTAACATACTTGTCCTGCTTTATTTCTGGAAGCAATGCGCCCTTGTAGAGTTGTACTTGTGTTGTACTTGCATGGTATTTGAGTTGTTCATGTGTTGAGCTTATGATGTACTTGTGAGGTTCTTGTGATTGGTTGTTTCAGTTTGGTTCAATTTATGTTAGCCTATGTCTAGAGGTAGATGGTCTTGACTAGGATTCCTAGTTACTATCTCCTAGCACGGGGGGTGGGCCTTTGGGTTCCACTTGGTTGGGTGGCATGCACCTAAATCCATTGGATTCTTCTTCATGTTTGTGTGGAAAAGACTTCCAGTTGGAGAGCTCGTTGGTTTCAATTTAAGTTCTTGCTTTATTCTTTTCAGTCGACCTTGTATCTTTTACCCCTCAATGGTTATCAAGGTGGAAGTTGTAATTGTAATCTCATTATGTTATTGATCTTACCTCATTCGGGGAATGAGAGTTGTAATCTTATTGTTAATGAATGTATTAATGAAATGAAAAAAAAATTATCTTTATGTTTTGATGTAAATCATCTTATTGGAATGTATGTGCTTAACTTATTTAGTAATTAAATGATATGGTTTAAATCATGTTTTTCGTTTAGGTTCTTTATAACCTCTGTCTCGTAACCTTAGAGGTTGTTGGCATTAGTTAGCAAACTTGCTTATTAATTATACTTAAAAAAAAAATTATTTCGTTTAAGTAGTTAAATGCAACTTCCTTGAGGGTTGCGTGGCGGGGCGGGGCGTTACACATGGTATCAGAGCCTAGGTTTAAACACTGGGTACTCTGGGATTATGATGGAGCCATTAAGCTTTTAGTTGTGTGGGTTTTGCGTTGTGTACCTCACTCAATACCTTGGTGTGTAGATGAGGTTTTGGTTTGGTGCATTAAGTGTGAGGGAGTTATATCCCTACGTGTTTGTAGGCTTCGAGGAGTAAGCCTAACCCTAGGGGGGAGAATGTAATACCCCTCTGTTTTGCCTTTTGATTGGTTTGTGTGTCTTGTATGGGTATGTTGCTTTCATGTATTTTGATGTGATGTTACTGTATTCAGATGTTATCTTTATTCCATGTTTTGGATTAGCATAGTGGATATTCAAATTAAAGATGTTTATGCTTTGGATTATACAAGCATGTTAGATTTGTTAGTTATTTGCAGTGTATTGGTGAAGGGGACGGTATCGTATCACTCACTCGTGAGTGCCCTACGATCCCGTGATTTCCTCTTCACGGTGTGTATTTTATGCTGGATATATTGTATGTTGTGGTTACTTGTTTTGTAGGTTGACAAGTACAGGACATCGAATCCACCTGGTTCCATAGGTGAGAGCATGTTCAATACCCAACGGTATTCGATTGGGAGATAGTAGCTAGGTTTCTGTGCCAGGTCGTCACCCTAGTCCTTGTTTGTTGTCAGTTGTTTGTCAGGTCGTGTTGCTTTGGATTTTGTGTCCTCTCTTCGTTATTTAATTGCAAGTTAAATTCGGTAATTAAATGGTTTAATGTATTTAAGTTGTGGATTAATTCGTTCTGAGATTATGTTGAAATATAATTTAGTTATTGTTAATTTAATTTAATTAATAAATAATTTAATCGTTGATTAAATCTATTTATTAATTAATTAAATTTAATTGGTTGAAAGAAGTTAATTTATCTATGTTTAAGTTATTTATGTTGAATTTGGAAAATAAGAAATTGAATTGAAATGTCAATTGTGAAAATTGGAATTCAAAATTGAAAAATTAGAAAATGAAATTAAAAGTCAAATTGAAGTTTGAATTCAAAATTAAAGAAATTAGATATTTTTGGCAATTTCTATTTTCTAGAATTTATGAGGGGGTTGTTGGATTTTTTTGAGGGTTTTTCATCCTTATGGTTGAATTTGGTTTTCAATTTTTGAAATCTGGGAGTTTGGAAAAAAGTTGGAATTGAGAGAGGAAGCATGTTTTCAATTTTGTGGGTTTTTGGTCTGAGGTTGTGAAAATCTATGAAGCTGGATTTGGAAGTTGGGTATCGTTGGGATCTTCTCAAACACAAGTTTACCAGGTTCATTCTTTGTAATTTGTTGGTTTTGAAGAAAAAAGTGTATTCATTTATATTTTGGATGATGAAAATCATGTTTAGAAATTTTTTTTAAAAAAAAAAATGATGTTCTTGGATGAAAATGTCTATTTTGATGTGGGTTTTTCCCAATATGTTTTGAAAATCCCCTTTTAAAATATATAATACATATACATATGTGAATATGCATATATGTTTATATATTTATAAGTTTTTGGTCTATTTGTATTGGGGTTCTATCAACTGGTTTTATTTAAACCCTGGTTTTATTATCTCTTTTAAAATAAAATAAAATTCAGACTTTACAATATCTGCAGGTTTAGAAAATTAAAATTAAAATTTAAAAAAAAAATCAAAACTAGGGGAGGCGCAGGGGGCTCGACCCCCACCGCACCCCCCATGGGAGGCGGGTGAGGGGAGCCGCGCCTTGCGCGCACCCCACCCTCCCCCCGCGTCGCTGTTCCCCTCCCCGTGGCCTGCGCGGGCTGTGTAGACCGCGCCACCACGGTGGGTGGTCGGCGCTACTAGCGCCGCTACGACCGGTGCTAACCTCGTCGCCTCCCTCCGCCAGCGTCCCCCTCTTTTGCTTGCGCTTCCCCGTGTTCTCCGCGGCCCGCGCCTGACGCGTTCCCTGTCGCCACGCCCTGCGCGAGGATCTCGCCGCCCATGCCCTGCGCACATCCGCCTGCGCCTTCCTCCACCGGCGGTGCCGCCTCCTACGGCCGCCCCACCCTTAAGCCGCCGCCTAGTGCTAATCCGCGCCGCCCCTTGCAAAATAAAACTGCGGCCAAGAAAACCCTAATTTGCGGCCAACCCTAAATCCAAAGTGCGCGCGGCTCGAGACAAGCACTTTGACCTTGATCTATTTCATTTTTTTTATATTTTATTTAATAATATATAATTAATGTTTTATAATATATTAATATAGTAATAAAATATTAATATATATGATTGTAAATATATATATTTAATATTTTATTATTATATTGGTATAATATAAGAATATTAATATGTATTAGTGGTAAACTATATAATTATAGTTGAGTATGTGATTTTAAGAAATATATATATTAAAGTAATTATTTTAAATGATGTTGGAATTAAATATAGTTGTGAGATTTAAATTTAAGTGCAAAAGTTCAATTATTGTTTTGATTTAAATATAATTGGAAAAATTTATAATATTGGGTTATAGTCCAATTTTTGACCTTATATTTTAAAACAATAGTTGTGGAAGAGATAAATATTGGAATTATGATTAATGTGTTAATAACGAAATTAATCTGATATTATTTTATAATGATTTAATTTGCAAGGGCAATCGGTTGTTTATTTTAAAACGAAATGTTCTGTGTTATAGTTGGAAGTATCGTTATTTAATTTTGTGTTCTTAAGGTTATTAATTACTGAATGCAAATGAAAGACGTGGATTTAGGAAATCTGAAGTAGAGTTAACTCTGATTTAACTGCTTGTCACTTATGATTATTGTTTAAGGAAGTGGGTTAATGGTGTTGTAAATTCGTAAGTCTTCCAGATGTGTTTTTTTTCAGTTATGTGGTTGTCGTTGTATTGTGTGCCTCCTTGTCAGGAGCGGTCAGGAGCAGTCGGGAGCAGTCTTGTTATTGATGTTTCCTCAAATATTGGGAGATGGGTTCATCTTTGTCGACTCTTGGGAAAGGAGTGGACGTGTTATCTTGTTTGTTGCACCCTGGTTCCATAGATGTTAGTTTGGATGGTGTGTGTGTGTCGTCATAGAAGAGTGGCTTGCAACGGGGGCCAGCACACGAAGTGGTGCCAGGATAACTCGTTGTAAGTTATTTAATCAAGTGATAACTAAAACAATACTTAGAAGCTTAGGACTAACTTCACACTAATCAAGATTTTTAATGCCTCACTCATGGACCTAAGTGCTCGGTTAGGCTTGGGATGAGATGGGAAGGCTTGTAGTGGCAAGGTCATCTATCTTGTCTGTACGAAAGGTATTTGGCTCTGCATGAGTGAGTATGGGGGGGGGGATTCGGTAAAGGTCACCAAGATAACCCTTTTCTTGTGGGGGGCCGGAGCCTATGAGGATTCCCAAGGATAACCCATGACGAGCTGTACGATGACACTCTGTCTAGGACAACAGTTGGTTTGTTTTATGGGTATGGTTTTCGTAACATACCTGATGTGACCATAGTCGGTGTTCGATTATTAGGTGTATGGTTCTCGTAACATACTTGTCCTGCTTTATTTCTGGAAGCAATGCGCCCTTGTAGAGTTGTACTTGTGTTGTACTTGCATGGTATTTGAGTTGTTCATGTGTTGAGCTTATGATGTACTTGTGAGGTTCTTGTGATTGGTTGTTTCAGTTTGGTTCAATTTATGTTAGCCTATGTCTAGAGGTAGATGGTCTTGACTAGGATTCCTAGTTACTATCTCCTAGCACGGGGGGTGGGCCTTTGGGTTCCACTTGGTTGGGTGGCATGCACCTAAATCCATTGGATTCTTCTTCATGTTTGTGTGGAAAAGACTTCCAGTTGGAGAGCTCGTTGGTTTCAATTTAAGTTCTTGCTTTATTCTTTTCAGTCGACCTTGTATCTTTTACCCCTCAATGGTTATCAAGGTGGAAGTTGTAATTGTAATCTCATTATGTTATTGATCTTACCTCATTCGGGGAATGAGAGTTGTAATCTTATTGTTAATGAATGTATTAATGAAATGAAAAAAAAATTATCTTTATGTTTTGATGTAAATCATCTTATTGGAATGTATGTGCTTAACTTATTTAGTAATTAAATGATATGGTTTAAATCATGTTTTTTGTTTAGGTTCTTTATAATCTCTGTCTCACAACCTTAGAGGTTGTTGGCATTAGTTAGCGAACTTGCTTATTAATTATACTTTAAAAAATAAATTATTCCGTTTTAGTAGTTAAATGCAACTTCCTCTAGGGTTGCGTGGCGGGGCGTTACAAATATCTTCTTCCTCCTTCATGTTCAAACCTTCAAACAATCCTTGAAAGGTTTGAAGTTTTGTCTCCTTGACTTTATCATTACCTTCGTAAATATTAATGTTTATTCTAAACTTCTTTTGCAATCCTACAATGCATTATTTTTAGAAAATTAGAGTTAGATAAACCACATAAAATAACATTCCTTTCTTTAGCATTATTTTCACAAGCCTTCTTTTTGGCTTGATCTCGTGGAGCACTTTTAGGAATCTCATATCCATCTACAACTGATTGCCAAACCTCAAACCCTAGGGCCATCAGATATGCTTCATTCCTTACTTTCTAAAATGCATAATTGGATCCATCAAAGAGTGGTGCTTTATTTGAATACAAACCTTCTTGATCCACTAAGTGTGCCATCTCGAATCTACCTTAAGCTACTAACCTTTTTAAAGGAACTAAGCTCTAATACCAATTAAAGGACACACAATATACTGTGGGGGTGGGGGGGGGGGTGAATAAGTATATCTATATTTCTACTAAATTTAAAATTCAAGCATCAACCTTAAAGCATCAATACAACTCTCAAAAAATCTTTTTAATGATCCAGCAGTTAAGAGACAAAAGAACATACACATCCACATAATGAACAAAAAATATACGTGGAAACCCAAGATAGAAAAACCACGATGAGAAAAGTTGCTAGAATCTACTGCCCAAATCCAACCTCATAAAGCAAGAATAAAATAAGGAATTTATAATATGAAGTAGGCACCAAACTATAGGAGACACCAATCCCCTAAACCAAGATCTGAGCACCAACTCAGCTAGTGAGTTACCAATCCCATCAAAATTAAAAAATAGGAATTGTAGACCTTCAAGGTTGAATACTCCACTTTGTTTTGATTTGAATAATATTAGAACTCTTCCATATAGTGCATATGATCTTTTGAAAATGATGCACCATGATTGGAATGACAATGATGCACCATGATCAGAATGCAACTCAAATTACAACTCTTTGATATTCTTATTAAAATCCTAATCACATAGCATTCCCCTCTGATACCACATTCTTAGAATGGATCCTAGATAACTATATATATGCATTATAATTATAATTACATTCATATGTCAACCTACAATAAAGATTATTGCATCAACAAGTAGGCCATAATATAAACCTTAATCAAACATATAATAGGCTAGGTCCAATAGCCCACATGCTACACCACAAGAAGGAACACACCTTGTGTTTCCCAATGATGACCTATCTATTCCCAACGATCATCCACACACTACCTTCAGAGAGCACATTCTACAAACCTCTGTCACATCAATTCGAAACAATGAGCCACCTGATAACCTTGCATAGTGAACCTTTTGTCACTTCAAAACACACTTTCTGCTACACGCCAACTCCGAAAACTCTGGATCATGATAAAAAATGTGTAGATATACTCTCCATTCAAACTACAGGCCATAACACATAACTGAGAAGAAATGTGGATCATTCAACCTGCTAATATAAATATACAACCTTTTTGAATCATTTCGGATCACTTCCACCAATAGGAAAGGATATAAGATGATATTACAATCATACTCCAAGTGATACTTCAACTTGTTACTAAATTACTAGAACACAAATGCACAAATAATATTTCTATCAACCTCCTTTCAGATACCCTAACAATAATGACATAACTGACTAATACTTTTGACATTAATGACAACCTTTTTCAACAAGAAACACAACAAGGTGTAGGGAAATTGTTGATATCATATGCTAAAAATATTATATTAAAGTTTCATAAAGTGATTTTGTTATCATATCCCCATGGGTAAATGATATTAAAAATATTCCCAAATTCATACAACAATCAAAGTTGAAACACAACACTTGAGTCGCAAAATGATTAAATTTTTTGGCATAGTCTTCTCCTCGAGCTTGTCAAATTGTATAAGAAGATTCAAGATTCTTTCTCCACCTTTAGCCTATAATAAAAGATGAAGGATCTAATTTTGCTCCTGTCCAACTCTTCTTCTTAAATATTTTTTCAAAAAATGACATTCCATCTAGAAGATGCTAGTCCATAAGTTAACATCTAATTCCCAACTACTTCTCTATACTCATATGGTACCATTTGTCTAAGGTGTTCAAGGGATTGGTTCAAAGAGTCAACTTGTAACTCCTCTTAAATATGGCTTCATTCGACAAGAAATGATTACAAATTAAGAAGTCAAGAGTAACCTCCACCTAGTTAACATGAAGAAGACCAAACATGCAAGATCCTCCAAATAATATAACTCCTCCACATATCCGCAATAATAGGAAAAATGATATAAATAAGGATCGAATGTGCAATTTAAATAAATGCGTAAGATGTCCATTATCCCTTGCAACCTTATGAAAAATTATGACTCTTCAAATTTCATTTGGAATCCAAGAAGATGCTTTCCAAGGTGGATGCTCCAATTTGAGAGGGAACACAAATTTTGTTCAAATTTGAAGACAAAGCCAACCTTTACATCTAGGATACAAGGGTTATAATAAGTTAAAACATTATTGAAATAAAATTAACAAATTTGGCAATGTTAATTACCTAAGCCTTTAGATGCTCCTACCTTAACTCTTAGTGATTTAAAATGTTGCTCAATGATCAAATTTGAGATTGGTAAGCTTTGATAGATGGTCAAATGTTATTTTCTATTCGTTGGATCTAATCTGCACCTATAAATTTTATCTCTACATCTATAGAAATGAACCTTATCCATAGATTTGATTTGTACACATAAATGATTTGCATACCTTTTGATGTAGTTCACCTTGGTGTGTGAAAAGTAGGTGGTTTTGACAAACACTTTTAGAAGCTTGCTAAGTGAAGGTCTTCTTTTTATGTCAAGCTCTTGCTTTTGAATTAATGGTTTGAAAAATTGTTGAAGACACATGAAGCAAGTGTAGTATGCTTATTTGTTGATAGTGATTCTCATATTGATGATGCAATGTGTTATGTTATCATACTCTTTTGAACTTCTTTTTTAGGTGTCTAAAAGTGAATTAGAGTTTTTCTTTTAATGGAACTTTGTGACACATTTCAAGTTCAAACTAAAAAGTAATGACTAGTAAGAAAGAAGTTAGCTTAAGTCCATATTTAAACCTAAATTTGAGATTTGAAAATTATTTTTATATTATAAATTGCTTGAAAGATAATAAATAATTAAAAGACAAATAAAATCTACTCTGAAAATATTTATAAACTCAGTCAAATCAAATTTAAATCTATTACTATTTTTTATATAAAATATATCGCTTGTACACTAAAAAGTCATGAGAAGGTATACAATTTTCAGGAATTATCTATACAGATGACATATTGCACCTTTGAGTATTTATTAATTAATTGAAAATAAAAAATGCATTCACTTTTTATTTTCAATTAATTAAAAATACGGTGAAAAGTACAAATTGTCAGGTGCATAAACATTGCCCAATTTTTACCTTTAATATTTTAATATTTGAGTAAAGAGTTTCCTGTTCCTTGACCGTACAACTAAACAAGACAAATTCTGCAGATGGAAGGTGGAATCAAGTATTCCCTTCTTGCAAAATGTACAATTAAATGCCTGAGTTAAAGCTGAGGGATGCTTTGCTCCATTTGGCCTCCTTCTGTAGAGCATGCGTGATGTATGATGGATGATGCTCATCATGTCTGCGACTCCCTACTTCACTCACGCTTTTCATCATCTCTCTTCTAATATTTTGGAATTTAGCGACTACAATCTCTGGTTTTTTTAACAATATTTGTCGGGCAGGAAGGTACGGGAGACAGAATGATGAAGACAGCAGCTTTCTGTAACATCCATTCTGATTCATGAATTCCCCAATGTCCTTTTTCCTTATTTCCCCAATGCCAATCCAAACAAGTGAACAAAATAGAAACCTCGACTCTCGAGGTTTTAGGCTTTCAGGACCATCAGTGGATGGGATGGGGCAGTGGGGTGCAGTGGGGTCCCCCATCCTCAGTACCACAGGGATTCCATTACTGTCCCTGACATACTCGCCGCCACCCTGTCGAAGCCACGCTTAGATTATATATGGAGGTAGTACATGACTCAATGTATTTCCAAGGTGTTTCAATGGAAGGCGTTCGGCGTTGCTCTTTGGAGAGCATTGAGGAATATCCTTCTCCCGAGAGCCCCAGAGAGCCCATGGAATTTCTGGCTCGTTCGTGGACTATTCCTGCCTTGGAATTCTCCACACCTTCCCACAAACTAACATCATCTCTGTCATCGCCTGGGGTAACCAATCCACTCACTTCCCAGCTGGTTATGGAACGCATTCTATCGCAATCTGTATGTTTCAACTAGCCCATTCCGCCCCTCAGTAATCTTTCATCTTTTTGGTTCGATCTTAGGCTGACTAATTATTTTCATTGAGCAGGAAGGATCACCGCTTACATCCGGAAGGCTGTCTCAGAGCAGCGGCCCGCTGAATGTTTCGGCCAGTGGAAGTCCTCCTGCTTCTCCAATGGGAACTAACGATCTTAAGGTAAATGGTTTAGCGGTTAGCCCTAAAGTTCCACATCTCCTACTTGTGGAATTTTACATGTGTTTAGCTACTGTTGTTGTTGCAGAGATTTTTGTTATTGCAAGAAGCACTTAACCTTGACCTGTGCAACGGGTGCAAAAAGGTATTTATTTTAATCACCAGGGCTTCTTGTTTCTACCAAGTTGGGCATTGAATCCGTTTGAAAGAGTTAGCAAAATTTTGCTTTTAAAGGATGCTGGATAGCTTTAGAGTAATCTCTTCTGTTACATTATTAAATTAGACTTCCTTACCTGCTACATCGATTCCAAACCAAAGTCATTCTCTTGAATGACATTCTTAGATTATACCTTGGAAATTTTTTCCAATTGTTGGTATCACCGATTCTTTCTACCAAATGATTGCCACTGGTGCTTCTCGTTCTAGTGGTGAGCGGTAAATGCTATATTGTAATCTATTAGCTAGCTATGTTTCTATGTTCACTAATAGGCTTGTTCAACAGTTGGTTTCGGTACAGTTCAACTCTCTTGATCCTATGGACTGTCTGGTCTCACAGACGTTATTAAAAAAAAAACGAATTCCTTTTATTTACTCTAAGCCAGCTGTACTTTTACAGTCCCATTGACTTATCAGGTTGTTTATTGACATTAATGTTCTTTCTATCTCTTGAAACTCTGAAACCCTGTTTTTGTGTTGGATTTTGCAGTTTCACAGAAGCTTCAGCGCTGCAAAACCATGTCCGTTGAGGGGAAAGACGGTGGGAAGGTGGCTGAAGGAGAAAAAGGAAAAGAAGAAGGAGGAGACGCGTGTTCACAATGCGCAGGTGCATGCGGCCACGGCAGTAGCTGGAGTAGCAGCTGCTGTTGCAGCAATTGCTGCTGCATGTGCTACTGGTGGAAGTAGTGGGCAATCCAAAACCAATATGGCAGTGGCTTCAGCAGCAACTCTTGTGGCGGCTCAGTGTGCAGAAGTTGCAGAGTGCATTGGTGCTCACCATCAATACATGGCTTCTGTGGTAAACTCTGCCGTCAATGTCAAAACACCAGGAGATATCATGACCTTAACAGCAGGCGCAGCCACCGGTATTGATTCCAATCTTATTCTCTTATCACCCAAATTTTCTGATTTGCCTTGCTTCTCTATTTAAGACTTAGCGGCTAGAGCAACTTTCTGCTTCTCTGAGGATTTTTTGTTGGGTGAGATTCTCTGTTCAGCTTTGTAAAACATTGTTCAAAGTACACATTATACATGATTCTAAATACTACCCTTTATAGTTTAAGATCACAACTGCCTGTTATTCTTGGGGCCCCTTTTACACCAATACCACTATATCCACTGACCTCTCTGAAGGCCCGGATGTCCGCAATGAAGGTAGGATGGTGGGATGCATCTGCACTTAGTAGGTGCTCACATTCTAAGCATGACTTGTGCAACTTGCTCGGGGCCTTACACCAAATCAGTGGAGAATCCTCTCATCTAACTCTCACCGATTCATTCATTGACTTACGGGGATTACCTTATCTGGCACACGGTTTATAGGATCGGAATCAATTCTGCATGCCCTCGGAGAACTCTAGGACTACCCGTTCAGGCGTTACTTTTAAGTTCTATAGAGCGAATATCATCAGGGCTGATGTTCAGCGAAACCCTTCTGCTGATGCTCATAAGGAAATAATGTCCTAAATGCAAACCTGAATGTTTGCTAATGAAAGGAGATAGCAAATTATAGTGCAATATAGGGTGGTATTTATAATGGAATCAATAGATATGTATACAAATTCCTAGAGAGTTAAAGAGAGATTGCATATCTTTGTTAAAAAAGTTAATTTCTTTCACATAAGCCTAAATTTTTTTTTTAAACAGCTTTGCGTGGAGCAGCAACTCTTAAAGTAAGAGCACTGAAGGAAGTAAGGAATAATGCATCTGTTATACCATATGACAAGGGTGGCAATCCAACTACTGGAGCCGATCAAGAGTTGGTTGAAAAAGGAGATGAATTGGCTATGTCCTGCCAGGAGGTGCTAGCAAGAGGTGGAGAACTGCTAAAGCGAACTAGAAAAGGTTTCATTTAAAAGTCCATATAATTCATATGTTATAAATTGTTTCTTATCATCTCATGGTGTGTTAGTACTTATATTAATAACATTTAGCTGATAATATGTTTTTTTGTGCTAGGCGTGCTGCATTGGAAGTTGGTTTTTGTTTATATTAAGCATGGACAGGTGAGGATTTTTGATTTAAGGTGACATTTTATGTTTACCAGGGACCCAGGCAAAGAGTTGTTCTTTTTCTTTTGTTAAGCATGTGGATGATATATCTTGCTGGAAGTTTGTAACCTTGCACAATCACTTTTTCTGTTCCATTGCTGTGTATTACTTATACTGTCTTTCCATTCTTCTTTCATGCACTGCAATGTGCACTGAACAAAATGCTTAGGCAACGAAAGTCTGTTCATATTAACACGTAATTTTAAATTGTAAATGTTACGGAGACATTTTTTATTGATGCTTCTGAGCTCTTCAGGTGATGGTCAAACTTAAGAGTAAACACATGGGGGGCACCTTTACAAAAAAGAAAAAAAGTAAGTAGAGAAGCCATTACAATTCTATTTTCATTCATTTGAAATATGAGCGATCCTGTTAAAAGAAATTCAATTATATTAGGCACTCCTCGCATTTTGTTTTATCAAGTAAATATGTATTTTCTGTTCAATTTGTTTCAGGTATGGTATTTGATGTCTATAAATACATAGCTGCGTGGCCTGGGAGAGACCTGCTTGAGGGAGGGGAGTGCAAAAGATATTTTGGCCTCAAGACAGACCGTGGAGTGATTCAGTTTGAATGCAAAGATGAGAAAGAGCATCAAGCATGGACCGAGGGCATTACAAGAATACTTTCCTTGACACAACAGCACAAAATTATATGAGTCCAGGCTTTTCATGTCAGTTATAGCAAC
Source organism: Sequoiadendron giganteum (assembly GCA_007115665.2). Classification (NCBI taxonomy): domain Eukaryota; kingdom Viridiplantae; phylum Streptophyta; class Pinopsida; order Cupressales; family Cupressaceae; genus Sequoiadendron; species Sequoiadendron giganteum. Next base: position 224,739,517 of record CM021110.1, read on the forward strand.
GTTTGGTGTAGATCAGTTTTTTGGGGAGTCAAAAATCCTTTCTGATATAAAGGGTTATGGAATCACAGAAAATCTCAACCCAGACAAGTTGTAAAGGTTGCCGGATTTGTATACAATTAATTGCATCAAGATTTGTTCCAGCTTTTGTTCAAATGAAGGGGTCTATCAAAATGGAATGTCCCTAATGTTAGGTCCAAATGTTGCATTTATTGTATTATTTCACCCAACGTATACTTATACAAAGCAATTTTGTAGCAATTCTACCAACTAATCAAAACTATTTGACTATCTATTCCCCACCCATGGTAAAACATATAACTATAAACTACATATGATGCAATTGGCAGGCTAGGAGTTGAAGGGCAGGACAAAATGATGTAATCTTATTGATTTGAAAATGAAGATTACAGTCTTATTTTATAAGCAGTCATGATATAGTTGAACTGCCAAAGCAATTAAAAAGGAAGAACCACCTAAACTTAAACATAAAATATAGTTAAACCAAAACATTCTTTGGAATTTTTTAAGCTTCTTTCTTCTAAGCACTTGGGTGAGAATATTTGGTAGTTGATTTGGAGTGGAACAATACTTGAGTTGTACAATGGTATCTTTCACACGGTGTCAAATCAAGTGAAAATTTGTGTTGATGTGTTTGGTTCGATTGTCAAAGATTGAATTTTTGACCATTTTGATTGCAGACTGATTGTCAATAAGAGAGATTTGGATGAAACCCGGTGTTTTTGTGTTTTTATCAAGAATTCTTCTAAACTATTATATTTTCCTTGTTGCCTCATAAGCTGCCATATATTTTTCTTTTGTAGGAGATAGAGTAGACATTAATTGCTTCTTAGATTCATTAGGAAAATTGATGTAGATCTCCCATCTTTTAAGTCACTAGCATAATCATAATCTGAATATATGATCAATGTGAAATGTGTTTCCTTGGAGTATGAGTCCATAGTTTTCAGCTTTCTTCAAATATCAAAGAACTCTTTTGGCTGCTAATCAATGATTTTATCTAGGTTGTTGCATGAATCTAGAGAGAAATCCAACAACAAAAGAAATGTTTGGTTGTGTTGTTGCATAAATCAAATTGCCAATAAGTTGTTGGCGTTTAGTTGCCTCAACCAATGTTACAGAGTCATTTGATGTTAGTTTTAAATTTTGCTCCATATGAGTACTAAGTGATTTGTTGTTTGACATACCAAATTTGCTTAGAAGCCTCACCTATATATTTTTATTGGGTGACAAAGATATACTTAGGTTTTTGAATCACCTCAATACACAAATTGTAATGAAGATATCCCAAGTCATTTCAAACCCTTAAATTCTTCTTTTATAGTTGTAATATATTTTCGATTATTATCTATTAGTGATAGATCATCCATATAAACAATTGCATTATCAATCTTTTGACAAAAATAGTAGCATCATCAAATTCAAAGCGCTTGAAATTCAACTTCAAGAGGTGCTTGGTGAATTTTTCATACCAATCTTGTGGGGCTTGCTTTGAACCATACAATGATTTTATTAGCCAGTATACTTGGTGTTCTTGACTATCCTTCTAGTTGAGTCATATACATTGTTTATTTGAGATCACCATCAAGAATGCAATTTCGATATCCATTTGATGAACTTTTTATCCATTTTGTGCTAAGAGAGCCAACAAAGCACAAATGGCAGCCCATTTCATTGTAGGTGCAATTTTTTTTTCAAATCTAGGCTCTCTTTTGAGCATATTTTCTTGCAACAAGCCATGCATTATGTTTGTCAAGTGAGCTATTTGCTTTGTCCTTGTTTCAAAATATCCACTTGCAATCAATAGGTTTACAACCTAGTGGGATCAACCAACTCTCAAGTGCCATTTTTTAAAAGATCATCATACTCATTTTGCATGGCCTTCCTCCACATTGTAATATTTTGAGCTTCTTTATAGGAAATTGGTTGAGTCTATTGTTATATTCATTTCATCAATAGACTCCAAGTTATCTTCTCTATCAAATTGAGCATGTTGCCTTACTTTGTAAGAACTTATTTTTCTCTTACCATTTTTGTTAGGTCTCAAGTCTTTAAGAGCTTGATGGACTTGTTTTGTCTATTTTTGTGAAGATCTTAGTTGGACCATTAGTGCATCTATTTCTTGATTAGCAACACCATTATTGTCTAATTATTGTTGTATAGTTTCTTGAATCCCATGTTCATATGAAGGTTGAAATTCTTCAGTAGAGGAGTTTTCTTCTAAGAGATCTTGAGTTGGGACATCTTGAGTCAGAGATTCCAAATGTGGATCCAACAAAGGTAGTCCAAATAACTTATTCTTCCTTGCTCACCCCCACAAAGTGTTGACAAGGATATTCTTTCCAAGGAACAAACTTGGCAAAATTTATAAGGTGTTGTAATTGGTATTCAACACACAAATTTTTTGAAGAATTTACAAAATATAACATCATATGCAATAAGAAATTTCCTTGTAGCCTCATTATACAACCTACATGCTTTTGAAGATTCAAAATAGCCCAAAAAATGCATTTATAACTTCAGTGATGTAACTTATTTTCTCCTTTAGAATCAAAGCATAGTGGTGGAGCCAAAAATTCATAGATGTTGAACATAAGGGGTTAATCAAACCAAACTTCATATGGAGCCACTTGGTAAGAGAAAATGAACATCTATTGCATTGATAAACTATTGTTCTTGTTGCTTCTGCCTAGAAATGCAACTGTATTCCTTTGGAATCTAACATCACTTGAACCATATTCATAATAGTTTTGTTCGTGCTTTCAACAACACCATTTTTTTGAGTACCTCAAATAGTTAGATGATTTTGAATCCCATTTCGAGAGAGATAATCTTCAACATTTTTTGAAGAAAACTTTCCACCACTATCTATTTGAAGAGTACCAATTTGAGATTGACTTTAATTGTCAATCATAATACAAAACTTCTTAAAATGTTCAAAAGCTTTAGATTTTTGCTTCAAGAAATAAATCCAAGTCATTTGACTATGATCATCAATGAACAATATTAAATACTTATATCCTCCAACAAAAGTTACTTGTAAGAGCACATACAAATCAAAATAGATGAGTTGTACAATTTCCTATGTGCTCATGAATTTGAACGATGGAATTGTCTACATTATTTTGAGAACCATCAAATTGATTGGCGACCCATGGTGGAGAAGGATGAAGAAGGTAAGGAGGCTCTATTTGGGAATAAGATTATTCAGCTCAAAGCCAATAGAATCCCTAGAGGTCTTGTTACTTTAGAGAGAATGTTTGATAGTGTTGACTAATGTAAGATTCAAAAATGCAAAATAGCTAAGACTAAGTAGCAACCACTCTACCTAAGATCTAAGTCAAAATCCTAAATCTAAACAAGAGAGTACAAATGATAAAAGAGAGGAAATAAGAATGAAAATATAAGACAAAATCCCTTATCAAAGTTGCTTCATCTCCCTTGCTTCTCCTCCATTCTTCCTCAAGTTGCAGAGCTTTGCCCTCAGATTTTGAAGTGTTGGAATACCTACAAATGACAATGACAAGATAGCAAGAACTTTGGAGAAATGTGGTTGTAAGAAAAAAATGGAAGATAAGACCTTCTTTTATAGAAAATATTTCGAATGGACTGTAATGCCTCTCATGTTCTGGTTACTGTTTTGATACTTTTTATGCTATTTTGTATACTTTGAGATGATGTTGGTGGATGTTTCACCAATTTGATTTGTTTGGTTGTTGGTTTCATGGACATGGATGATTATGATACTTGAAATTGATGCTTATAGTATATTGATATATGATGTAGATGTTGTGTTTGGATTAAATTGATTATGCTTATCATATGGATGTAATACTATGCTTGTTATGCATTGATTAAGTAATTGCTTTATATGGATTTTGATGTGTTATGGTTGGGAGTCTTGGTGAGCGGGGCAATGTAGCATCGCTCGCTCACAATCACCCTGCTACATTGCAAATCCCTCTCACGGTGTGCTTGTTATTTGATATACATATATTGCGTAACGTTGATTTGGATGTAGGATGTAGGTACCTGGCATCGACTCCACCTGGACTGTCAGGTCTGAGTGTACCTTGCAAAGCCCGATGGGTATGATGTGGAAACCAGAGTTGACAAGAAAGTTCCCCGCCCTAGTCCGTCACCTCGTCTTTGTGTTGACGATGTGGTCCGTTTGCAAATCTGTCCTCGTTTTGGTATCGTTCTGTTATGTGTTGTTTATTTTTACTGTTTTATTAATGTTGTCTTAATGATATGATATAGTTGTTATTGATGTCGTTAAATTATTGTTTTAGTTTAAACGACATTCTATGAGTATGTTAATTTAATTAACTAAATTTTTATTCATTGTGAACATCGTTAATTAATTAATAAATTAATTGGCTAAGATATTATAATTCAACAATTATAAATACTAATGTTATTAATATTTTAATGGGACGTTAATTGCTTTTATTAATATTGTGTATTTTAAATTTAATGATGAGAATATCATTTATTTTAAATATATGTAATTGATAAGTTTGTTTTAATAAAATTATAGAATTGGAATTTTAAATGGAAATTTTGAGATAATGTGAAAACACGAAAAAAGTAATTAAAAAAAAAAAATGGAGTTGGGCAATATTTTTCATGCAAGGGCATGCATAGTTTCAAACTAAAAAGGAGAGGGCAACTTGCCGTTTTTGTGGTTTTATTGATTTTATTTTGGAAAAGAAAAAGAGAATTGGGAGGGGGGAAAGAAAAGATGGATGAAATATTTTTTTTGGGTTTTTCAAAAAGAGATTTTTTTTGGTTTGCAAGATTACTTTGTTAAAAAAAAAAAACATGTTGGATATAGTTTTTGGTTCGGAGGAGAACAAAGGATTGTTGAAGGATTGATGGAAGCTTGTGGGAAGAAGTTATTGCTGCGATCAACGTTATCCTTAGTGTTTTCTTCCGTAAGGGATCCAGGTTGGATCATTTTTGCTCTTGTTTCATTACACCCATTTAGGCGAATAATTTCTCTCATTTTGGATTTGCAGAAAGTGATTGTATACTATTTGAAATGTTTGATATTATGATAATCAATTTTTATAAATATCGAATATTATTCTCAATCCATGCTATTATAGTTTGTATCCATTTTAAATCCGTATTGTTGTTGCCAATCAGATAGGACGTCTATAGTTGAATCCCTTTTATCTGTTGATATTCACACTTTGTTTTTGATTAAGGAAAAGATAGGTTTTGAAGGGGTCCCGAAACCCTTTAACATCAAGGAAAAGAAAGATGTAGCAAGAAATAGTTCAGATCAAAGAACGAAAAGCTGCCAACAAAGAATAAAACATAGAACCAGCCCAAAGGGAGCACAACAAAAAACCAACAAAAACCCCACGAAAGTCTAGCCACTAGGCCAGATTCCTCAAGATGTCCGCCACCACCTGCTCCAAATTGTTCATATTTAAAGTTGCTTTCTTAATCTCCCGAATGTTAATAGGGGTCTTGTCAGCCTTCCTTTTCAGGTTCGCTCTAGTTCTTTTGATTGGCCCAATACCCTCCACTTGGCTTTGTTCTTTCTCAGCTTCTAGATCCTCAACAGTCCTTACCTAATAAGCATTTTGCAGATTTTCAACCATCATATTCATAGTGTTCGCAGTGGATTTTAATATATTGTGGCTCATTTCCAACACCTTCTAAATACTCTTTAAAGTTCTTAAGCTTTTCCTCCATAACAGATAGCTTGCCATCATGATTGCTCTTAAATTGATGCATATCCTCAACTTTTTTCTTGAGGTAGTCCTCCATATATCTCTTTTCTTCCTTAGTCCATAAGTCAGTGGCCTTTTCTCTGTCTTTATTAGTGTTGTCCATCATATCAGTCTTTTTCAACTTGCTGCTGATAGCCCTCTGATTCAATTTAATCTCCTTAATTTCAAAGAACACCCATCTCATCAACCTGAAAAAATTCCATAGACCCATTGCGAGCGATAGCAAGGATATCAACAGGAAACTCGTGTTTGGCTTTAAAGTAATGGTCATCCTCCTTGAGATCATTGGGATACTGAGGCCTATCCTCTATCCATAGCAAGGTAGCTAGAGTACTCTGACGAAGGGGTCAACTGAGGATCATCCTGATTGGTTTCATAGGAGGGGTCCTCCGAGACCTTCCTCTTGCCCTTCCCTTGGGGGGAAACACTAGATTTTTCTTTCACCTTCAATTTAGTTTCATCAGAACCCGAGAAAATAACTTTAGCTTTGCCTTTAGAGATCATAGCCCTAGGTTTAGGAAGGGCACGAGTCTTGGACTTGCCTTTGTTACTACCCTTCCTCACCACCTTCAAGGGATGACCTTCCTCATCCTCCATATCAGTCTCCCATTCATCCTTGTCCATGTAACTAGCACCCAATTCATCCTTAGCAGAGACAAAGTGGGGAGAGGGGGTTTGGTGGGACAAATTCGGTATAGCTTTAAAATGTTCAAAGATTAAAACAAGAAAACCCTCATGAAGAATGGGGTATCTAACTGGATTCAATCTATGGTCCTGAAGGCTAGCATTCAACGAGGTAGAAAGATAGAAAGGGAAATAAACCCTAATCTGATGCCGAAAGTGATTCAGGAGCATAAAATGGTAACCAAAGACCCTTGTGTATCTGCCATCCAGCATAATGTATTCCATGATCACCTTGAACACCTCCCGCCAGAGCAATTTGATCTTCATGGAGTCATAACTGCTTTTGGTAGCTCTGTGTAGGTCCTATTTTTCCTTTTCCGTCTTCGGAAATTTTCTCACAGCCTGGTCAAAAAGTTTCCTATCCCTGTAGAACTTGAGACCCTCCATGGGAAGCCCTGTGACCTCAACAATTAGCTGCTCATCAATAGCAACCTTTCTCCCAAACAAATTTACCTTGCCATTGTTCCATTCCTTGGCAAAAAGCCTAGTGATATTTTTCTCCCAACCATGGAGTTTTTCAATGTAATTAGTAATCCCACCCTTCTCTAGCAGTTGCCACACCTTAGTGTTACTCCTTAGCTCCTCACAATTCATTGGTTGCACACGACGACTCTCACCACCCATGTTGATAGAATTGCAAGCCTACTCCGAAGACTCCTGAAAACCAAATAACCTGATAACCTGAATGCCTAGAAAGTGTGCAAAGCACAAAATTTTAGAGTGGCAATTAATTTTATGGTACTCCGACCCTCTATGAAAAATAATTAAACAACAGTTTCGAGACTGCATGAAAAGACACTCAACACCCATAATCATTAATTGATAGGGGAAGTTGAACCTTCCCGTGAGTTCTATCATACATCAATAAGGCTATGACATCAGCCTCCAACGTGTCACTCCTTTGCCTTGCCATTTTTCCCTTGGCCTGAACCCCCTTATTGGAAAAGAAGTTTGTGACTGTGTTAATTTCCGTGTAAGCATGGAAAATGAAGCATTTAACAAAAGAGCTAATAATCCCCTTGGAAAGATTAATCCAATTCTCTATGGTCCATGAGGGACTTTGGAGGCCCTTAATACATTGTATAATACTGTTCGAGTCCCCTTCAAGCCACACATTTTTGAAGTTCAATTGACGAGCAAGATTTAAGGCTTGGAAAGCCCCTATGGCTTTAACAAGGTGGTTGGTCTGGGTGCCCAAGGGGAGCGCCACCGTTGAAATAAAAATGCCCCTATTCGCACTTTATTTTGAATTGACAAGTAATTCGGTTTTTTTGTTGTCATATCCCTGCAACCATATTCGCTTCTTCCATGTTGGAGGCGCGACTCCCCCACCCAAGTTCTAAAATTTTTATTTGCCTTTCTTGAAGTTCAATGTTTCCTCCTTAACTTGCCACTCATTGGCGTACCCCTTCTATACTACCTCCTTTGACTTGATCCATGAAAATTCTATTTGGGAAATCGATTTGATCCTTCATATAATGTTGCTGGTTACTGTTTAAGCTGCATGTGGTTAAGCCTTGACTGGCAGTGCCCTTAATTTTATTTCTTCCATTCTATCCTTAACGCCTTGGGTTTGCACTTTTGATGCCCGGAACTGATCACTCCAATCTCTTTTTTTTTTGTCATGAAATTATTTACTTACAGCTGCTTTCTTTATTTCTTATTCTAACTATTTTTTGCCCTTATTGGGCCTCGCCTATGTGTTGCTGCCTTTGGTTGTGAATGAGGTTGTTTTGAATATATATATATATTTATCTATTGATATTATTCTATTTAAAACGACAAGTTGTTAGTTAATCAATTTAAAATTATTTATTTCAGCAATTAGTTTGACTGTACTTGATTATATTGGAACATATATTTATATGTGGTATAATTTAAAATGCTGCCTCCATTATTAGTTTCGTTATGTTATTCTGGAGCAACAGATAGAATACAATTAATAATTATTTTGGATTTACTCCAATTCCATAAATCAAATATGTAATATATGTGTGTGTGTGTGTGTGTGTGTGTGTGTGTGTGTAATTGCCTTTAGTTATTATAGATTTATAATTTAAAAGTAAATAAATAAAGAATAAACGTGTATATGATATATTGTGGAATATTTTTACATAGTTCTTAATTATTTAAAGAGATATCATTATGGATTGGTAATAAATAGAACTGATTGATCTATTGAAGATTCATAGAAGAATTTATTAATATTAGAATGATTAAATTTTCAGAATTTTAATTTAATTGTGTTCTTTAATTGAAGGATTGTTCATTGAAGCTAGATTATTGTCTCTTTAAGTAGTGAAGCCTTTGGTAACTATACATGTTCTTATTTAGTTAGGTTATTCTTCAAATAGGATATGGATGTGTAGTCAAATGTTGTGATTATTGGATATTTTTTTTGAATTTCATTAGATGGAATATACTGGAGAGTTTAAAGTTTGATTGTTACGTTCCCATGATTGATTTTTTTTAATTTATTTGATGAGATTATGAGTTTGGTCATGTTTTGGGACCATATGGGAAACCGTTCTACTAAATTACTCTCCACTAGGTGTTTAAGGGTTGTTTGGTTAGTAGGCTTCTAGAGGCGATGGGAAACTTGTTTAATGTGGATTCCATGATTTGACCCTTTTGAGTCGTTGATTTCACTTTTGGTTTCGACTCTTGTGGGTGTTACCATGTTTTGTTGTCTTTCCCTTTTGTTATGGTTGTATGAAGAGATGGTTCATACCCCATAATTATACTTGGTTCTCGTGGTTTGGGTGTTTGTGATTAGGTACACCCCTTGTTGTTATTAGTTTTCTATTTTCGGTGCTACTAGGGAGAGTGGCTCTTCATGGGGGCTGATGCACAAAGGGGATCCTTGGATAACCCATGGAAGAGTTTGCTTAATAAGTGAAAACCTAATAAAATAAACTAGTGGGTTTGGGTAGAATCACACTAATTAAGATAAGTATGCCACCTCGCCCATGCCGTTAGTGCTTTCGTAGACTAAGGGTGGGTTGAGAAATCCATGGTCGGCAAGGTCACTACCTTGTCCTCACAAGAGGCTAGTGGTCTCGCATGTGTCATCCTATGGGGCCGACGCCTAGTTAGAGGCAGCCAAGATAATCATAGATAGGGGCCAACGCCTATTGAGAGGTAGCCAGGATAACCCATGCTAGGGCCATGCGATGACACTCTTCCTATAGTACCCCTTGATATGATTTTGCCTTTGTGAGCCTCTAGAAGTAGTCTTTTTGTTGTAGTTGTTAACTATGGTTATTGTTACTCTTGTTGTTGAGTTTTGTAGCCATATCGATTGACTGTCTTGAGTCATGGGTCTTTCTTTTCATCTCCTGGCACGGGGGGTGGGCCTTTGGGTCCACATGGTTGGGTGGAGTGTGCCTTGCACACCATTGGGTTTCCTGAGGAGTTCAGATGCTGATATTGTTCCAGTTGCGGAGATTATTCCTGAGCTTCACCAGATTTGGAGATCACCTTGATGTCTTGTACTCTATGTCTTTCTGATGTATCACCTTATGTAATGATTGTACTCTTCCCATTGTTATAAGGGAAGTTTATTGTATCTTATAAATTGTGTAATGTACTTCGTATTTTGATATATATGTATTTATGGTTCACCTTTGCTATTCGTATGAAGTGTTGTATCTGTGGAAATATGCCTAATGCATTTGGAACAATGTAATTTCATATTGATGCATATATCTATTCTTGAATATATTATGTGTTCTTTTATAGATGTCTTCATTGATATGATGTAATGGATGTATGATCATTGTAGTCTTATTCTATAATATGGTTTTGCAATGTAATTTTGGGTTTTGTTATGTTATCATTTTTGAATGGGTTTACGTTTAGTAATGTTGTCACGTGTACCCCAGAGGATGTAGTTGATATTGTATATGTATAATTGATTTTCATGTATGACATATTAATGTATATCTCATGTTATGTTTTATTTTTTTAAAAAAATTATGCTATAATTTTGTTAGTTTAGTTGTCCTTTGGGGTTTGCGCGACAAGGTGTTTCATCTTGGTATCAGAGCCAGGTTGTCAAACACTGGGTACTCTAGGTAGTTTGAGCCCATTAAGTTAACCTTGTGCTTAAATCTTGAACTTATGTGTTCCCGTCTAATGTTGTGTAGGAGTATCCTTGGGGGTCGTGGCTGTGGCTGTGGAAGAGGTCATGTTGGTGGTCATAGAGCCAACTGTCAAAGCACTTCGTTGTAAAGTTTCCACGAATTAGAATGTGAGGAACATTAGGGTTCCCAAAACAACTCGGAAGGTGGAGGCCCGAATCTGGAGTAGTCAGGGCTTGATGGATTGTAGTTACAATAGTTGTTAGAGGAGGCACTTGGCCGTTTAGGCCCTAGGCTAGAAGGGGAGCAACGGGTGGTTAGAGAAAGAGAGAGATCACCAAGGAGAAGAGACATAAAAATGAAATGGGATGCCATAGTGGTAGGTCACATGAGAGACCTATTGAGAGCACATCCTCCCACATTTGATGGTATTGGTAGAGGTCTGGAGGCAACAACATGGCTGATTGATTTGGATCGATGCTTTGCTATGCATCCTTATGGAAACAATACTAAGGCTAGGTGCGCCATCATGCACCTTAGAGGCTCCACATCCACTTGGTGGTGACTAGAAGAGCATAAATTACACCTGGACATTAGTGTAGTGACTTGGGAGCTATTCTTGGAGAGATTTAGGGCCTGTTTCCTTTCTGACCACTAGAGACAGTGCCGAATAGATGAATTCCATGACCTAAGACAAATGGCAATGTCCATTGAGCAGTATGAGCATCGGTTCTATGAACTCAAGCAATATGTGAGAATTGACAATGATGAGGTGATGCTAGCGCAACATTTTGTCAAGGGATTTAATGCTCGAATCAGTGAAAGAGTTCAAGTCTTTGAGTTGAAGACGATGGAGGTAGTTGTTGAGAAGGCTCGCCTTGTGGGGGAAAAATTGGCCATGGATTTAGGAGGCCACACAAGTGTTCAGATCGATAGTGTACTTGCATTTGGGTTTGGTTCTCGAGGTGGGCAGCCTCAAGTTGTAGGCTCTTCTAGGAGTCATCATGCACCCTCTAAGGGTGGTTAACAATAGCAACATCAACAATCGCAGCATAAGAACAAAAATTCTTAGTCTCAGTAGAGTCGCAAATTTTAGTCTAGAAAGAATCAGAACTGGCATTGAGCTCGACAGGACCATTTTGAGCAGCCTGCATAAAGTACACAGTCGACACCCAGTTGGGGCAATTTTTAGCAGTCTAATGTATTGTTGGGTGGTAGAGGTTTTGGTCGGGGCACAAGTTATTTATCCTATGGTCAACAGGGTCATATTTCCAGACAATATCCGCAAAGGAACATTACTAGCTTTAGTCAAAGGCTAGCCGCTTCTGAGTCGATGGTGGGCAATGCAGGCAAATCACACCGAGTTTTGCAGTGGTTGACAACCATCAAGCTGATCATCAGGGCATTATGGTTGAGACATCAAGTGTGTTACAAGGCACTAGTATTTCTATTCTCTTTGATTTCGATGCATCAAATTTGTTTATTTCTCCTTCTGTAGTAGAGCACTGTAGACTGGTGGCAACAAGGCAAGGTGTTAAGTGGCAAGTGGAGTTGGGCTCTGGGGTAAAGGTAGCAATAAAATATCTTGTCCAAGGTTGTAGTTTAAAAATTGGGTCACTTGTGATTACGGTGGACCTCCAAATCCTAACTCTTGGTTCCTATGATGTTGTTTTAGGTATGGATTGGTTGAGTGCTCACCGAGCAATGATAGATTGTTGCCACAAGGCTGTGCGTTGTATAGATGATTCAGGAAATAAGGTTGAGATTGTAGGTATACAGAGACCCATCTCACTACGGATTATTTATGCTATGCAATTGAAGAGGTGTTTCCGTCAAGGTTGTCAGCTATTGGATGTGTCAGTCAATGACTTGGATGTGGGAGAGAGTCAAGAGGTGTCATTGGATGACTATCCTCTCCTTAAGGATTTTGTAGATGTTTTTTCGAGTGAAATTCCAAGGATGCCACCAAAGCGTGACATCAAATTCAAAATTGATTTGGTACCTGAAGCTGAACCTATATCTCGGGCTCCATATCAAATGACAATACAGGAACTTTAGGAGCTTCGTTTGCAGTTGGAGGAGTTATTAGAAAAAGGGTTCATTCGTCGAAGTGTTTCCCCTTAGGGAGCACTAGTGATATTCATGAAGAAGGAGGATGGTTCCCTTCATCTGTGCATTGATTGTAGACAACTAAATAAAGTGACGGTGAAGAACCAGTACCATTTATCGAGAATTGACAATCTATTTGATCAGATAAAAGGGGCTACGGTATTCTCAAAAATTGATCTTAAGTCAGGATACCATCAGTTGCGGATAGCCGAGGAAAATATACACAAAACTGCATTTTGCACTCATTACGAGCATCACGAATTCACCGTTATGTCATTCGGGTTGACAAATGTACCATTAGTTTTCATGAGTCTGATGAATGGAGTCTTCCAGACCTACTTGGATATATTTTTTCTCGTGTTCCTTAATGATATCCTGATCTACTCAAAAACTATGGAGGAGCATGAGGAACATTTGAGACAGGTATTGCAGTGCTTGAGAGATAATCAATTGTATGCAAATCTTGTGAAGTGTGAGTTCTATAAGATATAAGTGAAATACTTGGGTCACGTTATCTCTGGTGAAGGTATCACTGTGGATCCTTCAAAAATCCAAGCCATCATTGATTGGCCTACACCCACGAATATTCCTGAAATTTGTAGTTTCATGGGATTGGCGAGCTACTACTGACAATTCATTCAAGAATTCTCGAGGGTTGCACATCCCATCACGTCTCTTTAGAGGAAAGGGAAAAAGTATATTTGGTCAGAATAGTGCTAGTCAGCTTTCCAGACCCTCAAGGAGAAGTTGACTAGTGCACCTATCCTAGCCATTCCTAATCCTACTGGGGATTTCGTGGTGTGTACAAATGCTTCCTTGGAAGGCTTAGGAGCCATTTTGATGCAAGAAGGTTGTGTGATTTCATATGAGTACTGCAAGCTCAAGGATCATGAGCTGAATTACCCCATGCACGATTTGGAGTTAGTTGCTGTTGTGCATGCCATTATGAGATGGAGACACTTTGTATTAGGGCATTGGTTTGAGTTGCACAACGATCATCACAGTTTGTAATACATATTTACGTAGCCAAACCTGAATGCCAGGTAGAGGAGATGGATGGAATTCCTTTGTGAGTATGATTTTGAGGTTAAGTACATCCACGACAAGGAAAATGTAGTGTAGGATGCTCTGAGTCAGCGGAGACATGAGATATCTACAGTGACTCTTGGTGTGGATTTGAGGAGCCAAATCCTCGTAACACTTCTCATAGATAGCTGGTATCAGGAAGTAAAGACATAAATTGAGTCAGATAGAGCTTTGGAGGGAAAGTTTGCTAGTTATTCACTAGAATATGATGTCCTTTTGTAGTATATGAGTCGCATGTATGTACCTCCTACTGAGGGACTTCGTACTTTGATTATGATGGAGGCACATCGAGCTCCCATTCTGCTCATCCGAGAGTCAAGAAGATGTATGCAGATCTTCGACCACTGTGTTTATGGGTTGGAATGAAGAGAGATATTGTAGACCTTGTGGTGAGATGTTTGGAGTGTTAGAGAGTTAAGGTAGAACACCAACATCTCGTAGGTCTTTGACAACCCCATCTCGTTTCTGAATGGAAATGGGATCATATCAATGGACTTTATTGTTGGATTGCCCGTGTCTTCTCATCGACATGATGCTATCATGGTCATTGTTGATAGGTTGAACAAGGTGGCACACTTTTCTCCCATTCAACCATCTTATACTGCATCATTTGTGGCTAGAACCTTCATGAAGGACATTGTTAGATTGCATTGAATTCCTAGAAGGATTATTTCCGATAGAGATCCGATGTTCACTTCTGCATTGTGGACATCCTTGCAGTGTGCCGTAGGGACCCAGCTAAACTTCAATTCTGCATACCATTCAGAGATAGATGGATTGAACGAGAGGGTCAACCAGGTTCTTGAGGACATGCTCTGTATGTACGTGATGGATCAACAGTTGCGTTGGGAGGATTACTTGCATTTAGTGGAGTTTTCTTACAATAATGGTTTTCACAATTCAATTGGTATGCCTCCCTTTCAAGAATTGTATGGTCGTCCTTGTCGGACCCCGTTGAGTTGGGACTATCTTGAGGATAGAGTTCTCCTTGGACCCAAAATTCTTCAAGATATGGAGCAATAGGTTGCTCGCATTAGAGAGCACTTGGTAGCACCGCAAAATGGGAAAAAGAAGTACACAGATTCGCACAGGGTCGATCGTCAATTTTCTGTTGGTGATCAGGTGTTCCTACAAGTGCGTTCATGAAAGAGTCCAATCCATTATGGGAAATGCTCTAAGCTCATGCCTCATTTTGTGGGACTGTTTGAGGTGTTGGAAAAGATTATCGCCATTGCTTATCACTTAGCGTTGCCACCTAGTTTATCGCGCATACACGATGTGTTTCACGTTTATGTTCTTAGGCATTATTATCTTGACATATCTCATGTACTTGATTGGAATGCATTACAAGTAGAGGACAGACTGCTGGCACTTGAGCCCATGGTCATTCTTCAGCACAAGAGGCTCACCCTTAGGGGCAGAGAGATCGAGCAGGTGCGGGTCCAATGAGACCCTAATGATGAGACTTCGACGACATGGGAGGATGCATCCCGCATTATAGAATATTTTCCTTATTTGTTCATTGGCTTCTAGGAGTAAGCCTAGTTCTAGGGGGGAGGATGTAATGCCTCTCATGTTCTGGTTACTGTCCTGATACTTTTTATGCTATTTTGTATACTTTGAGACGATGTTGGTGGATGTTTCACCAATTTGATTTTTTTGGTTGTTGGTTTCATGGACATGGATGATTATGATACTTGTTTCTGATGCTTATAGTATATTGATATATGATGTGGATGTTGTGTTTGGATTAAATTGATTATGCTTATCATATGGACGTAATACTATGCTTGTTATGCATTGATTAAGTAATTGCTTTATATGGATTTTGATGTGTTATGGTTGGGAGTCTTGGTGAGCGGGACAATGTAGCATCTCTCGCTCACGATCACCCTGCTACGTTGCAAATCCCTCTAATGGTGTGCTTGTTATTTGATATACATATATTGTGTAACATTGATTTGGATGCAGGATGTAGGTACCTGGCATCAACTCCACCTGCACTGTCAGGTTTGAGTGTGCCTTGCAAAGCCCGATGGGTATGATGTGGAAACCAGAGTTGACAAGAAAGTTCCCCACCCTAGTTCGTCACCCTATCTTTGTGTTGACGATGTGGTCTGTTTGCATCTGTCCTTGTTTTGGTATCGTTCTGTTCTGTGTTGTTTATTTTTACTGTTTTATTAATGTTGTCTTAATAATATGATATAGTTGTTATTGATGTTGTTAAATTATTGTATCAAAAATTGACTCAGATAAAAGGCTAAGGTATTCTCGGTATTCTCAAAAATTGATCTTAAGTCAGGATACCATCAGTTGCGGATAGCCGAGGAAAATATACACAAAACTGCATTTTGCACTCATTACGAGCATCACGAATTCACCGTTATGTCATTCGGGTTGACAAATGTACCATTAGTTTTCATGAGTCTGATGAATGGAGTCTTCCAGACCTACTTGGATATATTTTTTCTCGTGTTCCTTAATGATATCCTGATCTACTCAAAAACTATGGAGGAGCATGAGGAACATTTGAGACAGGTATTGCAGTGCTTGAGAGATAATCAATTGTATGCAAATCTTGTGAAGTGTGAGTTCTATAAGATATAAGTGAAATACTTGGGTCACGTTATCTCTGGTGAAGGTATCACTGTGGATCCTTCAAAAATCCAAGCCATCATTGATTGGCCTACACCCACGAATATTCCTGAAATTTGTAGTTTCATGGGATTGGCGAGCTACTACTGACAATTCATTCAAGAATTCTCGAGGGTTGCACATCCCATCACGTCTCTTTAGAGGAAAGGGAAAAAGTATATTTGGTCAGAATAGTGCTAGTCAGCTTTCCAGACCCTCAAGGAGAAGTTGACTAGTGCACCTATCCTAGCCATTCCTAATCCTACTGGGGATTTCGTGGTGTGTACAAATGCTTCCTTGGAAGGCTTAGGAGCCATTTTGATGCAAGAAGGTTGTGTGATTTCATATGAGTACTGCAAGCTCAAGGATCATGAGCTGAATTACCCCATGCACGATTTGGAGTTAGTTGCTGTTGTGCATGCCATTATGAGATGGAGACACTTTGTATTAGGGCATTGGTTTGAGTTGCACAACGATCATCACAGTTTGTAATACATATTTACGTAGCCAAACCTGAATGCCAGGTAGAGGAGATGGATGGAATTCCTTTGTGAGTATGATTTTGAGGTTAAGTACATCCACGACAAGGAAAATGTAGTGTAGGATGCTCTGAGTCAGCGGAGACATGAGATATCTACAGTGACTCTTGGTGTGGATTTGAGGAGCCAAATCCTCGTAACACTTCTCATAGATAGCTGGTATCAGGAAGTAAAGACATAAATTGAGTCAGATAGAGCTTTGGAGGGAAAGTTTGCTAGTTATTCACTAGAATATGATGTCCTTTTGTAGTATATGAGTCGCATGTATGTACCTCCTACTGAGGGACTTCGTACTTTGATTATGATGGAGGCACATCGAGCTCCCATTCTGCTCATCCGAGAGTCAAGAAGATGTATGCAGATCTTCGACCACTGTGTTTATGGGTTGGAATGAAGAGAGATATTGTAGACCTTGTGGTGAGATGTTTGGAGTGTTAGAGAGTTAAGGTAGAACACCAACATCTCGTAGGTCTTTGACAACCCCATCTCGTTTCTGAATGGAAATGGGATCATATCAATGGACTTTATTGTTGGATTGCCCGTGTCTTCTCATCGACATGATGCTATCATGGTCATTGTTGATAGGTTGAACAAGGTGGCACACTTTTCTCCCATTCAACCATCTTATACTGCATCATTTGTGGCTAGAACCTTCATGAAGGACATTGTTAGATTGCATTGAATTCCTAGAAGGATTATTTCCGATAGAGATCCGATGTTCACTTCTGCATTGTGGACATCCTTGCAGTGTGCCGTAGGGACCCAGCTAAACTTCAATTCTGCATACCATTCAGAGATAGATGGATTGAACGAGAGGGTCAACCAGGTTCTTGAGGACATGCTCTGTATGTACGTGATGGATCAACAGTTGCGTTGGGAGGATTACTTGCATTTAGTGGAGTTTTCTTACAATAATGGTTTTCACAATTCAATTGGTATGCCTCCCTTTCAAGAATTGTATGGTCGTCCTTGTCGGACCCCGTTGAGTTGGGACTATCTTGAGGATAGAGTTCTCCTTGGACCCAAAATTCTTCAAGATATGGAGCAATAGGTTGCTCGCATTAGAGAGCACTTGGTAGCACCGCAAAATGGGAAAAAGAAGTACACAGATTCGCACAGGGTCGATCGTCAATTTTCTGTTGGTGATCAGGTGTTCCTACAAGTGCGTTCATGAAAGAGTCCAATCCATTATGGGAAATGCTCTAAGCTCATGCCTCATTTTGTGGGACTGTTTGAGGTGTTGGAAAAGATTATCGCCATTGCTTATCACTTAGCGTTGCCACCTAGTTTATCGCGCATACACGATGTGTTTCACGTTTATGTTCTTAGGCATTATTATCTTGACATATCTCATGTACTTGATTGGAATGCATTACAAGTAGAGGACAGACTGCTGGCACTTGAGCCCATGGTCATTCTTCAGCACAAGAGGCTCACCCTTAGGGGCAGAGAGATCGAGCAGGTGCGGGTCCAATGAGACCCTAATGATGAGACTTCGACGACATGGGAGGATGCATCCCGCATTATAGAATATTTTCCTTATTTGTTCATTGGCTTCTAGGAGTAAGCCTAGTTCTAGGGGGGAGGATGTAATGCCTCTCATGTTCTGGTTACTGTCCTGATACTTTTTATGCTATTTTGTATACTTTGAGACGATGTTGGTGGATGTTTCACCAATTTGATTTTTTTGGTTGTTGGTTTCATGGACATGGATGATTATGATACTTGTTTCTGATGCTTATAGTATATTGATATATGATGTGGATGTTGTGTTTGGATTAAATTGATTATGCTTATCATATGGACGTAATACTATGCTTGTTATGCATTGATTAAGTAATTGCTTTATATGGATTTTGATGTGTTATGGTTGGGAGTCTTGGTGAGCGGGACAATGTAGCATCTCTCGCTCACGATCACCCTGCTACGTTGCAAATCCCTCTAATGGTGTGCTTGTTATTTGATATACATATATTGTGTAACATTGATTTGGATGCAGGATGTAGGTACCTGGCATCAACTCCACCTGCACTGTCAGGTTTGAGTGTGCCTTGCAAAGCCCGATGGGTATGATGTGGAAACCAGAGTTGACAAGAAAGTTCCCCACCCTAGTTCGTCACCCTATCTTTGTGTTGACGATGTGGTCTGTTTGCATCTGTCCTTGTTTTGGTATCGTTCTGTTCTGTGTTGTTTATTTTTACTGTTTTATTAATGTTGTCTTAATAATATGATATAGTTGTTATTGATGTTGTTAAATTATTGTTTTAGTTTAAACGACATTCTATGAGTATGTTAAATTAATTAACTAAATTTTTATTCATTGTAAATATTGTTAATTAATTAATAAATTAATTGGCTAAGATAGTATAATTCAACAATTATAAATACTAATGTTATTAATATTTTAATGGGACGTTAATTGATTTTATTAATATTGTGTATTTTAAATTTAATGATGAGAATATCATTTATTTTAAATATATGTAATTGATAAGTTTGTTTTAATAAAATTATAAAATTGAAATTTTAAATGGAATTTTGAGATAATGTGAAAACACAGAAAAAGTAATTTAAAAAAGAAAAGAAAATGGAATTGGGCAATATTTTGCATGTAAGGGCATACGTAGTTTCAAACTGAAAAGGAGAGGGAAACTTGCCGTTTTTGTGGTTTTAATGATTTATCATTTTATTTTATTTTGGAAAACAAAAAGATAATTGGGGGGGAGAAAAGATGGATGAAATAAAATTTTGGGTTTTTCAAAAAGAGAAAACAATTCTGGTTTGCAAGATTACTCTGTTAAAAAAATAATACATGTTGGATATAGTTTTTGGCTCAGAGGAGAACATAGGATTGTCAAAGGATTGACAAAAGCTTGTGGAAAGAAGCTATTGCTGCGATCGACGTTATCCTCAACATTTTCTTCCGTAAGGGATCCAGGTTGGAATATTTTTGCTCTTGTTTCATTACACCCGTTTAGGCGAATAATTTCTCTCATTTTGGATTTACAAAAAGTGATTGTATACTATTTGAAATGCTTAATATTATGATAATCAACTTTATAAATATTGAATGTTATTCTCAATCCATGCTATTATATTTTGTATCCATTTTAAATCCGTATTGTTGTTGCCAATTAGATAGGATGTCTATAGCTGAATCCCTTTTATCTGTTGACATTCACACTTTGTTTTGAATTGGCAAGTAATTCATTTTTTGTTGTTGTCATATCCCTGCAACCATACTAGACTCCCATGTTGGAGGCACTTTCCTCTTCCATGTTGGAGGAACGACTCCCCCACCCAAGTTTTGGATGTTTCCTTTGCCTTTCTTGAAGTTTGATGTTTCCTCGTTAACTTGCCACTCATTGGTGTACCCCTTCTATACTACCTCCTTTGACTTGATCCATGAAAATTTTGTTTGGGAAATCGATTTGATCCTTCCTATAATGCTGCTAGTTACTGTTTAAGCTGCATTTGGGTAAGCCTTGACTGGTCGTGCCTTTAATTTTCTTTCTTTCATTCTATCCTTAATGCCTTGGGTCTGCACTTTTGATGCCTGGAACTGATCACTCCAATCTTTCTTTCTTCTTCTTCTTCTTCTTCTTTTTTTTCTGTCATGAAATTATTTACTTATAGTTGCTTGCTTTATTTCTTATTCTAACTATTTTTTTCCTTTACTAGGTCACACCTATATGTTGTTGTGTTTTCTTGTGAATGAGGTTGTTTTGAATATATATATATATATATATATTCATATATCTATTGATATTGTTCTGTTTAAAACGAAAAGTTGTTAGTTAATCAACTTAACATTATTTATTTCAACAATTAGTTTGACTATACTTGATTATATCAGAACATATATTTATATGCGGTGTAATTTAAAATGCTGCCTCCCTTATTAGTTTCGTTATGTTATTCTGGAACAACAGATATAATACAATTAATAATTGTTTTGGCTTTACTCTAGTTCCATAAATAAAATATGTAATATATATGTGTGTATAAATGTGTTTATGTGTTTAGTTATTATAGATTTATAATTTAAAAGTAAATAAATAAAGAATAAATGCATATATGATATATTGTGGAATATGTTTACATAGTTCTTAATTATTTAAAGAGATATCATTATGGATTGGTAATAAATATAATTGATTGATCTATTGAAGATTCATAGAAGAATTTGTTAATATTAGAATTATTAAATTTTCAGAATTTTGATTTAATTGTGTTCATTAATTGAAGGATTGTTCATTGAAGCTAGATTATTGTCTCTTTAAGTAGTGAAGCCTTTGGTAACTATACATGTTCTTATTTAGTTAGGTTATTCTTCAAATAGGATATGGATGTGTAGTCAAATGTTGTGATTATTGGATATTTTTTGAATTTCATTAGATGGAATATACTAGAGAGCTTAAAGTTTGATTGTTACGTTCCCATGATTGATTTTTTTTTTTTATTTGATGAGATTATGAGTTTGGTCATGTTTTGGGATCATATGGGAAACCATTGTACTAAACTACTCTTCACTGGGTGTTTAAGGGTTGTTCAGTTAGTAGGCTTCTAGAGGTGATGGGAAACTTGTTTAATGTGGATTTCCATGATTTGACCCTTTTGAGTCGTTGATTTCACTTTAGGTTTTGATTCTTGTGGGTGTTACAATGTTCCGTTGTTTTTCCGTTTGTTATGGCTGTATGGAAAGATGGTTCATACCCCACAATTATACTTGGTTCTCGTGGTTTGGGTGTTTGTGATCCGGTACACCCCTTGTTGTTATTAGTTTTATGTTTTCGGTGCTACTAGGGAGAGTGGATTTTCATGGGGGCCAATGCACAAAGGGGTTGCCTGGATAACCCATGAAAGAGTTTGCTTAATAAGTGAAAACCTAATAAAATAAACTAGTGGGTTTGGGTAGAATCACACTAATTAAGATAAGTATGCCACCTCACCCATGCCGTTAGTGCTTTCACAGACTAAGGGTGGGCTGAGAAGGCCATGGTCGGCAAGGTCACTACCTCGTCCTCACGAGAGGCTAGTGGTCTCGCATGTGTCACCCTATGGGACCGACACCTAGTTAGAGGCAACCGGGATAACCATATATGGGGGCCAATGCCTATTGAGAGGCAACCAAGATAACCCATGCTAGGGTCATGCAATGACACTCTTCCTATAGTACCCCTTGATATGCTTTTGCCTTTGTGAGCCTCTGGAAGTAGTCTTTTTGTTGTAGTTGTTAACTATGGTTATTGTTACTCTTGTTGTTGAGTCTTGTAGCCATATCACTTGATTGTCCTAAGTCGTGGGTCTTTCTTGTCATCTCCTGGCATGGGGGGTGGGCCTTTGGGTCCACATGGTCGGGTGGAGCATGCCTTGCACACCATTGGGTTTCTTGAGGAGTTTAGATGCTGATATTGTTCCAACTACAAAGGTTCTTCCTGAGCTTCATCGGATTTGGAGATCGCCCTTATGTCTTGTAATCTAGATGTCTTTCTGATGTATCACCTTATGCAATTATTGTACTATTCTCGTTGTTATAAGGGAAGTTTATTGTATCTTGTAAATTGTGTAATGTACTTCGGATTTTGATGTATATGTATTTATGGTTCACCTTTGCTATTCATATGAAGTGTTATATTTGTGGAAATATGCCTAATGCGTTTGGAACAATGTAATTTCATATTGATGCATATATCTATTCTTGAATATATCATGTGTTCTTTTATAGACGTATTCGTCGATATGATGTAATGGATGTATGATCATTTTAGTCTTATTATATAATATGGTTTTGCAATGTAATTTTGGGTTTCGTTATGTTATCATTTTTGAATGGGTTTACGTTTAGTAATGCTGTCACGTGTACCCCAGAGGACGTAGTTGATATTGTATATGTATAATTGCTTTTAATGTATGGCATGCTAATGTATATCTCATGTTATGGTTTATTTTTTTAAAAATTATGCTATAATTTTGTTAATTTAGTTGTCCTTTGGGGTTTGCGCGGCAGGGCGTTTCATGGGCTGTCAAGATAGATCTAAAAAGATGCCAAGATCAATGGTGGAGGATTCATGCACCACAAAGTAGTGGGCTAGGGAGGACTAAGGATAGACAGTCAAGATTTGAAATGAGAAAGTGGAGGAATTAATTAATAAAAATTATTTAATTCATGAGAAGAACATCTTTGACTAGATTTTAAATTTGGTAAAAGATAATGGAGGAATAAATAATCATTTTAGATTATTTATTTATGGAGGAAGGGAAAATGAATATTTAATTTAAATGATCATGCAACTGTTTAAATTAAATATAGAATCAAAAGGGAATTAAATAATTAAGTTAGATTAATTATTTAATAGAGGGAAAGTGGAGAGAGGGAGTTAAATAATTTAAATAATTATTTAAGCAAGGACAAAAATGATTAATGAATAGACAAATAATTAAAAAAATTATTTGTATAGATGAAAAATGACAAGAAAATAATTAAATAAATGACAATTTGTTTAATTATAGAGGGAAAGGGTGTTAGCGACACAATTAAATAAATATTTAATTTATTTAATTGATCAAAGGAGAGCAAAGACAAAGAAAATGAATTAATTAAATAATTAACATTATTTAATTAATAGAGGAATGTGATCAAAGAAAATAATTAAATAATTAAAATTATTCAATTATGTAGGGGAGAAGACTTAGACAATGGAAAAATGATGCTCATAGACCAAGACATTTTTTAGTGTCTACGTTTTGTCCCTCTTTGACATAATGTGATTTAAGTGTTGTGTCAAAGAATGAATAAGAAAAATAGATTTAGATCATGCCCTAGAGTGCCCCGGTGAAGGTGGGATAAACCTATGCCCCCTCTGATTTTTTTTTAAAGAAATTATTCTGAAAAGCCACTTTGATGCATTGATAAGAGAAGAATTTAGCTTCTGGGCCATCATGATGATTGCAGATGGAAGATGTTAGTGTGAAGAAGATGGAAGTTAGTACAAAAAAGATGGATATTAGTGTGGAATTAGTCAAATGAAAAGGGATGGATATTCTTGCTTAACAAATGTCAACTTGCATGTTTATCATCATTTGGAATCAAAATTATAAAAAATGGAGCACAAACACCATGGTATGACATAGAACAAGGTGTGCAATGTTACCACTTACAAAAGACAAACAATCAAAAGACAATACCAAAAGACAAGAAATGCCATGGCTCATACTAAGGACCCAATTGCCCTAGTCTTTTTGTCAAGCAAAACCACAAACATCAAACAAAAAAAAGAGATCGTGATCCATCATCGCTCCTCTAAATCCTTCGTGGGACATCCTTGAGGTAGCTAGAAACATGACCAAATACTAATAAAAAGATAAGACAAACTCAGACCAACAAAGCCAATAGCCATTTAGATCGTTCAATGCTAGAGAGATAATGTTTGTTGATAGGATTGATGGGGTTGACTGATTGATTGATTGTTTGACAAAAGTTGATTGATAGATTGACAAGGTTGATTAATTGATTTGATTGATTATGCCTGGCTTTAGGAAAGACACATGATGTATAAGGCAAGTGCAATGGTCCACATAGATAATCACTCATATACATGATGCCCGTTTGCTAGGTTTTCATCATGGTACTTATCCAAAGTGCCATAAAAATAGTTTTCACTATTGGACAATTTTTTTTTCTTTACTATTTCCTTTTTTATTTTTCCTTTCCTTTTATTTTGTTTTATTTTCTTTTTTTATACAACCTTGATGTTCTAGATGATCGTTGATTGTTCTGAATCTTTTGATGGTGGTGATGTAGATACTATTGTCATGATATGCCAATAGAGACCTTTATGGGGTATTTGTCTTGTTAGGATCATAACACTTGCATACAATTGATCGATGTCATTGTGATCCTCTCTGACACTAGGTTTTACCTTATCTAAATACGCACATCGTGATAGAGTTCCATGTGAGTCCTTACGATAAAGAGTTGCTGCCAAGATGCGACGAATTTGTGAAGTAGGATTTTTAGATTTTTAGGCAAGATGTAGGATTATGATGGATGATGGTAGGTGTGAATGGACTATTTGGCATTTTAGATGTAGAAATTTTTATTTTTCAAACTTGGGATGGTGGATGATGCAATTTGCTATTTTGATTGGGATAGTGTTTGGAACCAACAATTTTATATGCCTTGCGAGATGACCATTTTGAAGGAGGTGGACATTTGTTACATGTGGGAGATCTCTTTTCTCATGGCTCCACATTTTGATTGGATATTGGAATTGAATTTTTTTATTTACTTGATCCATTTTTCTTTGGGATGCATTTTAACTTTATTTGTCCACTTGGATTTTTGATTTCAATGGCCTTTGATATTTGATTTTGGGCTTTAAACTTGTAATAATTTTGTTTTTTTTGGTTCCAATTGATGGGATTAATTATGTTGGAATGATGGTTTATGGTGTGGATGGAAGAAGTGTTGGCATTAACCTTATGACAAGGACTACTAATGGACCCCATTTTGATGTTTGTATTGGATAAATTTGTCCCTAATATCATGGAGGTATCACTAACACCATTTGATTTGATGATTGAATTATAGCCAAGACCTTGATGTCTAAGATTTGCATGAAATTGTACTAGTTCTAGAATTCCTTGCTCATGTAGGCCTAGTCCTCTTCCTTGATACTACATACTTTGAAATATTCTATTTGCGATGGGGTATTTTTTACTTTGAAAGCAAGATGTGAATCCATCATTGTGTATGAGAAAATTGTTGCTTGGAATCTTCTCATTTGCAAGAAAGCCTTCTTTGACAAAGGTGGATGATCCTAGTTTATAGAAAGTTTTGGATTTATCATTTGTCATGCTTGTTTCTTCTTGATCATTTGGGATGTCGATTTGATCCATGGTAGCTTTTGCATCTTCTTCTTTGATTTGATCAATAGTAGCTTCTTTATGTTCTTCTTTGATGTTATCCATATCATTTATTTAATTATCTATGTGTCCAAAGGAGGAAAGCATCTCATTTTGGGAATGGAGGTGTTTGGAGTTTGGATAGGACGAACTTCAAATGTTTGATCATGGATGATATAAAGGTCGATGAGAGGATCATTTTAGATTTCTCGTTCAATGGTAGGATTTTGATCAAGGATAGGTTTATCTTGGATGACATGATTGGGAATTGGATATTGATTAGAGATTGGATTAACTTGGATATCATGAGCATTTATAGATGATTTTTGGGTAACTTGATCTAGATTTGTTGTGGAGTTTATTTCATCATGATTTGGTCTTTTCTTTGGACGTATATCCCAAGGTTTAAGCAATGAAATATGATTTTGGGTAATGGTAGGATTTTCTTTGATAGACTCTGGATTTTGACATGACAATAATGGAGTTTCAATAGCTAGATCTTTTTCAGCATTGGTAAGCGATGGAGGACATGATAGTGACAAATGGTTGGATGGTGTAGGATTAGCAATGCGATTTGATCACTTAACTTTGTTTTCATTTAGGAGTCAAACAAGTTCTTTTGATAGTTGTCCTTGGAGAGCATTAATTAATGTTCTTTTATTGGATGGTATTATAGTTTGGGATGGAGTGGATGGTAATGGGTTAGTGGATGGTGGATTAGGATAAGATGTGGAGGATTGGAATGGATTAGTGGAAGGTTGGTTTCCCTTGTCAAGGTTCAGATAAGGATAATTAATGGATGTTTGTTGGGGATTAATAGTATGGATCATGTTAATTGGTTCTTGATAATGAGGATAGATGGATGGGGGACTAGAGCTTATGGATAAGATGGATAGATAGATGGTTGAATTGGGACTATGGGTGATTGGTATTGATGATTGAGGATGGATTAGTATTCAGCTTGACTACGAAGAAGATCAAGGTATTTTGAAGATATGGTCATAATTTCAGATTAGGATGGATAAGGAAAACTTAGTGAGGACCATATAAAACTTGTGACCTTTAGATGACAATGCAAGGTGACGATGTAAAAGGGATTTGAAACTATGCTATGTTTTTTTGTGATAATAATAAGGATATGAGGATGAAAATGATAATGAACCTAAGATCAAGATTAAGGAATGATGGTATGATAATGACCCTATGAACAAAGGATATGGTACTATAATGAAGCTAAAGTGAGACTAAAGGATGTCAAATGATACTAAGGATGTGGACCTCAAGATTTAAGATAAAGGATACTAACCAATCTATGTTGATCCAAGATGGGAATGTAAGATGATATGAGTTTAAGCTATGTTTTTGTGATTTTTTTTTTTATATAAGCATGCAAGATGACCATGCAAGGATAATGGTGACCTTAAGACCAAAGGATGAAGCTAAATGAAGCTAAACGAGACCAATGGATGCCAAATGATACCAAAGGGAGACTAATCAATGATCAAAGATAAAGATACGAGACTAAGGAATACTAATCAATGATCAAAGGTAATGATGCAACTAAGTCCAAGATGAGATTAAGCTATGTATTTTTGTGATTTTTTGGATATATAAGGATGCAAAATGACAATGCACCTAAGTCCAAGACCAAATAATGATAAGATGATAATGATGTTATGATCAAAGGATATGGTATGCCAAAATGAAACTAAATGGGACCAATGGATGCTAAATGATACTAAAGGGATGGACCTTAAGATTTAAGAAAAAGGATGTTAACCAAGATATGTATATCCAAGGTAACAAACCAAATTATCATTGACCCTTTTGATGATCAATATTGAGAATATGATAGATTGACAAGATGAGTTTAAACTAAGACACAAGTTTGAGACCCAAATTTTGACCAAGATGATGATGAAAAATATTGATAGATAAAAAGATAAATATCAATGACAATTTGAATAAGTAACCGTGGACTATCCAAAGTCTTGATAAAATTTCTATGTATGAAATATAGAAGGTAAGTGCAACCTAAATCAACCTAAAATATGCAAGGCAAGGATGAACAATGTAACCTAAATGCAAGGAAAACCTAAATGAAAATGGGGAATATGAACTAATCAAATATTGTAAGTATTTTTTTAGATAATAAGATCACTATCGAAATGATAAAGATTTGAGATTGGACTAGTATTCTGTGCATTCAAGTTTTTTGGCTTATTTTTGACTGATTTTTGGTGTGATTTTGTGAAATTGATTTTGGAAAAAACAACAAACAGTTTGAAAACACTTGTTTGGTTTGATCTGAGGGTGAAAATGTATAATTACATTGTGTATGAAAGCATTCGTAAACAATGCACAACCTAGGTTGGAAAGAGATACTACTTGTTGAGTCCCTAATTGGATTGCTCCAAACACTTAAACAAAGAAAATAGCTAGAGATCTTGGTGACACTGGCTCCCCCTTACATGGCACGAGCATACCAAAATCTCTTTCCCCAAAATATCGAAATATCTCGTGAGCCGAGGGATTTCCTATCTCTACAATGAATAGTGAATGTAGGGCAGCTTTAGAGGTCCGACCTCTTGCACCAACAAGTAAAAGGGTTTTTGGAATCTACAACAAGTGCTTCTTAATCCATGTTTTGGGGTAATAATAGTGTCTATACATGTGGTGTTCACTCAATTAAGAGGCCTCCCCATCCTCATAAAGGGTTTTTATGTATCTCGTAGATATTGATGCAACTAAGTCCAAGATGACATTAAGCTATGTATTTTTATCACCAAATGTAAGATTTGAAAATGAAAAATAGCTAAGATAAAGTAGTAACCACTCTACCTAAGATCTAAGACAAAATCCCAAATCTAAACAAGAGAGTACAAATGATAAAAGAGAGTAAAGAAGAATGAAAACATAAGACAAACTCCCCTATCAAAGTTGCTTCATCTCCCTTGCTTCTCCTCCATTCTTCCTCAAGTTGTAAAGCTTTTCCCTCAGATTTTGAAGTGCTAAAATACCTGCAAATGACAATGACAAGATAGCAAGAACTTTGGAGAAATGTTGTTGTAAGGAAAAAATGGAAGAGAAGACCTTCTTTGATAGAAAATATTTCAAATGGACGGACAAGATCGATCTTTTGGAAAGATGTCGAGATCAACGGTGGAGGATTCATGCACTGCAAAGTAGTAGGCTAGGGACATAAACGATCAAGATTGAAGGAAGACCAGAGAGAATCAACGACCAAGATTTGAAATGAGAAAGTGGAGGAATTAAATAAATTTAATTCATGAGAAGAGCATCTTTGACCATATTTTAAATTTGGTAAAAGATAATGGAGGAATAAATAATCATTTTAGATTATTTATTTATGGAGAAAGAGAAAATGAATATTTAATTTAAATGATTATGCAACTGTTTAAATTAAATATAGAAGCAAAAGAGAATTAAATAATTAAGTTAGATTAATTATTTAATTATGGAAAGAGGGAGTTAAATAATTTAAATAATTATTTAACCAAGGACGAAAATGATTAATGAATAAACAAATAATTAAAAATAATTATTTAACTTTAGACGAAAAATGACAAGCAAATAATTAAATAAATGATTTAATTTATTTAATTATAGAGGGAAAGGGTGTTAGCGACACAATTATATAAACATTTAATTTATTTAATTGATCAAAGGAGAGCAAGGACTAAGAAAATGAATTCATTAAATAATTAATAGAGGGATGTGATCAAAGAAAATAATTAAATAATTATAATTATTTAATTATGTAGGGGAGAAGACCAAGACAATGGGAAAATGGTGCTCGTAGACCAAGACATTTTTTGAGTGTCTACAACTATTATGAAACAAGAAGTAAGCATGTAAAGGAGGAATACATAGATGGTATAAATCTAGGAATTGAAGAAGCTCCCAAGATGATTTATCAATAAAAGGTTAAAACCAATAGAGAAGAAAATGTTGATTGTATTACTTAGAAAATAATAAAATTATTTTTTCTGGACTTATGATGAATTGAAGGCCTACAAGAAATATTTGTTTGATGTCATTCCATTGGAACCTAATACAAAACCATTTAGACAAAAAAATGTCTTATCAACCCTACTCTTTCCCCTCAAATACAAAAAGCATTGATGAAGTTGAAAGGAGGAGGTTTCATCAAACCAATTAGACATTTTGAATAGGTGTCTAAACTTGTTCTAGTTAGAAAAATAACGGAGACATTAAACTATGTGTGGATTTCAAAAATTGGAATATCAAGTTCCTTAAGGACAACTATCCATTGCCTTGTATGAGTCATTTATTGTAGCGAGTAATAGGTTGAGGGTTGATGTCTATATGATGGATGACTTCTCAAGTTACAATCAATTTATGGTGAAATATTTTATGCAGTACAAGACAACCTTCATCAATCCATGGGAAACACTTGTTAATGCCATAATTCCATTTGGGATGAAGAATGTTGGAGCCACTTTACAAAGGGCCATGGATGTTGCATCTTTGAGCCTAATGTATGAAATGATGGTTGTCTACCAAGATGATCTAACTTCATACTCCAAGGATAGAAATGATCATTGCAAAAATTTGAAGTAGTATTCCAAAAAATATTTGGAATATGGGATATCATTGAATCCAAAGAACTGCATCTTTGATGTAGAAGAGGGAAAGCTCCTTGGAAATATTGTGTCTAAGGAAGGGGTAAGAATTGATTTGGAATGTGTAAAAGCCATATAACTCATCACACAACCCAAAACAGTGAAGGTGGTCCAATACCCCCTACAAAACCCCACCACCTAGGGCACCAACCCCACCGACCAAGGCATCCTAACCACCTGTAAGGTATATAGGGAGGTGGCAAAGCGTATCTATATCCTCCCACCCCCCGATGGGCGAAGCCCTAGTTGGTAGGGTCAGCCTTGGGTGGGAGGCTAGCCGATTGGGTGGGAGGAACTTTGGTAGATCAATTTTGTTAGAAGGTTCATCCCCAACTTTGCTAAGAAGACAAATGAAATTTATAAAGTTTTGAAGAAGGGGCAATCTTCTACCTATAATAAGTAATCAACTAATTCCTTCTTGGAAATAAAGGTTGCACTTAAGAAGGCACCAATAATGACAAGTCTAGACTATTCTAATCCTTTCCAATTATTTTCTTTTGCATCTTTTTACACTATTGTTGTTTTTTTACTATAACAAAATGAGGGTGGATATGAACAACCAATAGCTTTCTTCAAAAAATTATTGAGAGATGCTAAATTAAACTATGTAGTGATGGAAAATCACACTTATACACTTGTTATAATTGTGAAAAAATTCAGACCTTACCTCATAAGGGCCAAAATCACTACTTTTATGCCACATACAATTGTCAAAGATATTTGTGTACAACAAGAGGCATTACGAAAGAGGTGTAGGTGGATCAACAAGATCCAAGAGTATGAAATGGAGGTACAAACTACTAGTATGGCTAGAGGTCAAGGGATATAAAATTTTGCACTTAATTGAGCCCATTTTTTAAAACTAGAGTTCTTGGAGTATTCCATGCCCCTAAATTTGATTTATCCAATTTACCTAATTTTTGGGGCCTCATTCCCTCATTTGAAGCATCAAAACTCCATTTAAAGTTTTTTTAAAAGATTTTTAACTTTAACATTTAATATCTTCACATCCAAACTTGACCTTGGCTTGAAACTCATCTACAATGCTCATTTTTCAATTCTATATTAGCTTTGGGGAAAATTTTAGGTTCATATGTGCTCATTTTATTTTTTTGAAAAATAGAGGCCCTACTATTTTTGTCCTTTCTGAACTTTGAATGTTCTAAACCATATTTTAGAAATTTTTAGAGGAAATAAGCTTCATGGAAATTCATAAAACAAAAAATAAAATATTTTTTGGGTGATGCAAGATTTCTCTTGCACCTCAAGATGCCCCTGCATCAATTTTGAGCCTATTTTATTCTGCTTTGTGTGTATTGGCTTGTGAGTACCCAAGGTGTGAATTATGTATGAATTATTGATTTTTTTATATTAAATTTTATTTTATATTCAATCCAAATTAAAGTATGTATCCATAATGTTTTATGCATCGAATGGTATTGTGAGAACCATGTATGACCCTTGTGTCAATTTTGGTTTCTTGCTTGAGATCCTTGTATGTGTGTGAGGTGGTCTTTCTTGTGGTGTATCTATGGTCTTATATTTGTATCTCAAGGGTTTCTTAGAGTGGTATAAGAGTATAATGTTCTTGGAAATAGTTATATAGTATATGCTAGGTACATCTCCTATTGGTCCCCTTTGTAAAAATATCTTGGGAGCTTGAAGAGTTCCTAGTTTAGTGTTTTATCTAGTGTTTATTTGTCTTGTAATTAGTTAAAGGTTGTAATCATGTAAACAATGTATTTGAACTCATCAAATATTGGAATGAAATTATAATATTTATTGCATTTTTTATTTTACTATAAAATTCACATGTAAGTGGTTAATTCCCCTTTAGCATAGTAGATGTTGTAGACACTGAAAAATGTCTTAGTTTGTGACTGCCATTTTTCTTGGTCTCCATCTTTGCATAATTAAATAATTTTAATTATTTAATTATTCTTGATCACGTTCCTCTATTAATTAAATAATTTTTTATTATTTAATTAATTCGCTTCTCACCCTTATTCAATCTTTGATCAATTAAATAAATTAATTGCATCACTAATTCCCCCTTTTCTTCAATAATTAAATATATTGTCATTTCCTTATCATCATTCATCTATAGTCAAATAATTAAAACTAATTATTTGACTATTCACTAATCTTTTAAAATTTCTTCTATAGTTAAATATTTGTCAAAATTATTTAATTATCTCCCAATGCTTCCCTATTATTAAATAATTAACTCAAATTAATTATTTAATGCCCTTTTCCCATTTCCTCTTATCTAATTAAAATGATTTTATAAATGATTTTAATTAAATGCCCACTTGTCTTTTCCTCAAATAAATAATTTGAATAAATTGTTTATGCCTCCACTTGTCCAAAGATTCCTTCTCATGAATTGATTATTTTCAAATTTGAATTTCCTCCATATTCTTCCTCCACTATCTCATTTTTGAATCTCAGTCGTCGATTGTATCTAGGCTCTTTCTAATCTCGACCATCTGTTTTGTAACCTCCCCTCTTTTGTGTTGCATATATTCTCGTCCGTCAATCTTGGAATCTTTCTAGAAGATTTATCTCGTCCGTCCATTCAAATGGCTATCTATAAAAGAAGCCTTCCTCCTCCATTTTTGATTTAACAACCACTTATATCCAACTTTTTTGCTTACAATTTGCAAGTATTTGCACAACTTCAACTACAAATATGAGGGCATATTTGCAAAAGAAGAATGAGGAGAGACAAGGGAAGTGATTCAAGTTCAAGCATGGGGAGTGTTTTCATTTTATGCTTTCTTCCTTATGTTTTGATTTTATTCTCTTGTTTTGGATTGGGTTTTAACTTAGAAGTGTTGTGGTTGTCACTAGAATCTAGCCTATATTATTTTAACCCATCTTACATTGGTGAACCTGACGTGAAAACAAGTCTTTATAGGATTCGTACAATTTTTTTGGTTTTATTTACAAGTTTTTGTATGAAACAACGCAACTGAGACGTGCAATGATGCAATTGCGGAGAAACAACACATCTTCTAATAGAAACGACGCAATTGGTGCTCGAGAAACTGGATTCAAAAATAATGATGCATCTGTGAAAAACAATGATGCATCTGTGTGTGGAGGTTTAAGATTTGAAATCATGATGCAACTAATATACCGTGACACAACACACTGACACATATGTAGACCCGAACGATGCAATCGCCTGGTTAAGTATACAATTTATGTTTTCAGTTTCATTCGAGTTGTTTTTCCTTTTCTGTTTTCAAATAGATTAGGGTTTTTATGTTCTAACAATTTCTTTTTAGAACGTGGCTTTGGATTTAAGGAGTTCTCAAAAAATTATTTCTTTAAAAATAAAAAAAATTGGGCTCTTTATTAGTTTAGATTTAAGAAATTTCATTTTGTTTGTTTTCCACAACTACAACTTGCATCAGGATGATAAGGGTAAAATGGTCATGCATATCACATTCATGAGGTTTTAAAAATGAACAACAAAATGTATTTTCTCACTCATGGGTATTAAAATGAACATGCATAAAATTTCATTGGCATAAAAAGAATCGTAGTGTCTTCAAATCATAAGAAAAGGTTAAAATGTACAAGTGTCTTTCATGTTTTGTGGTTTGTTTTGTGCCATTGAATGCATATGCTCTCCTCTCATTCCACTTGGTGATCTTGAGGATCAAAAGAATTCCCTTGGTATTTTGCACAACCATCCCCACATTTGGATTTTGGGCTTAAAAAGAACCCCATGTGAGTGTGAGGCAAAGGAATTTGCGTATGCTCTCTCCTTGTGCTTCATGTGATTTGGGAGATAAAAAACAATGTACTTCCTCACTATTGTGTACCTTTCTTTTAGAGGGTCTGCCACCTCGCTTCGAAAGGTGGGAATGACCCAAGCGGTAACAAGCTAAAGCCAAGCTCTTCCGAACCACTATATAAAAAAGTGCTTCTTGATGAAAGTAATTTAGCAACAGGTGCAAATGTGTCATACCGACAAGTGCCACCCTCAGTAGCCTTGTGAGATACGTTAAAATCCTTTCTTAGGAAAGGACTAGGAGGCCTCTTGATTGACCATAATCTTGAGCTAATCTTGACGTATGTATGGCCACCTTGAATTGATGCCCTTACTAAGAACCCATTTGTATTAGTGGCCAAAAACCTTTTATATGCTCATTTATCACTAGAGGTTAGACCTCTGAAGGCGCCCCATGTCTTCACTAAGCATGTGTAGAGACAAAAATTCCTCTTTAGGGAATGAGACTTGGTGAGCCCAAGAAGTGAGTACCGTGGAGGGGATCCAACACCACCAAGTCTCTAGTTGTTTGCCTTGTTTAAGTGGTTGGAGAAATCCAAGTGGGGATATCAACCAGTGGTTTCCTTTCCAACCATAGGAATTATGCATTATTGTCTATGAGTGTTTTATTTTAAAATCAAACTTTTTCACAACCAAAACCAAACCCAAAACAAGTGTTTGTGACTGTATTATATGTTTTCCACACCAAATTTCATCAAAATCAGTTAAAATTCACTCAAAAACCAAGTCAAAACAATCAAAATTACAAAATCAACACTTTGTGAACTACAATTGTAAAAAATAGGTTTGTAACTGATATTTTGTGCCACAATTGATAACTCGAAAATTGCAACTGTCAAAAATAGGATAGCAACTAATATTTAATGCTGCAATTGATAATTGGAAAACCGCAATTGTTATACTGAATCACATTTGCAGAAAATAGAGCCATAACTATCATTCTGTACCGTAACTACACTCTAGAAACTCTCAACCTAAAATGATGTATTAACAAAAAATAGTGCCGTAACTTCCTAATAACCAGAAACTCTCAAAAATCCTTGTTTAAAATCTAATCAATTCATTTTATAGTGACCCTGACTACTAAACCAAAGACTTGTAGACCTTTACCAATTCACTCTAGCATTGCCATTTAGGATTATCTTGCATAATAGGTTACCTTCCCCATCCTTTTCATTGCATAAAATTAATCTTAAACTTTAGGTTGCATCTCCCAAGTTCAAATTTTAGACATAGGAAGACTACTAAGCTTTTGGAAAATCCTTGGTTGCTTATCCAATTTCTCATTGACCTTCATCCTTAATTTTACCAACCTTTGTCATTATCACCTTGGTCAAATTTGAGTCTCAAGCTTTTGTCCTAGCCTAAACTCAACCTTGTCAAAATTATCATCTTGATTGTCAGAAAGGTCAATGACATTTGGGTTTGTTATCTTGGACCTACATTAGCTTGGTTGCCATCCTTTGTCTCAAATTTTAGGATTCATATCCTTAGCATCACCATAAGTCTCATTTAGATTTATATCATACCATTTGACCATAGCTTTAATTATCATCCTATCAATTCTTAGTCTTGCATATAAATTGCACTTTCTTTTGCATCTTTATCCCAAAAATACAAAAATATAGCTTAATTTCATCTTAATCTTAGTTACATAATTGCCTTTTATCATTAGCTTGAAACCTTATCATTATCCTTGATCATCATTTAATCAACCTTTGGTCCCCTTAGAATCCATTAGTTTCATATCCTTGCATAATCACATTGCATACTTATATCCAAAAAACCCCCAAAACATAGTTTAGCTTCATTATCACCTTGCATTACCTTCCAACTTTGCAAGTCTCACATGGTTGAAACAAGGTCACGGACCAAAAGAAAGGACATAGATTTCTCAAGTGACCCCTTTTATGACACCATACTTGGGTCCAACTCAAATCAATCCACTCCACAAAGAAAGACACCACAAAGAGACTTTACATTGGACAATCTAAGTCTAGAATAATTCAACAAGAAAATGACTCCAAAATAGATTGAAAGAGCTTACCAAGACCTAAGGTTTTTAAGCATGGTTGATCAACTGATTTGTGCCGATCCTAATAGATTCTTCTATGCACTAGCCAAAAAGGGTTCCAAACTCCCTTAAGGCTTTGATGTATCAACCATTGTGGAAGAAGATACCCAAAACCTATTTGCATTGGGGATGTCCTCTTCACATCAAATTTTAACAATACCACTTGGAACTACAACACACATGGCAACCACTACCAAACACATCCCTAGCATCTCTGCATTTGGAAACAAGGTGACCCATGATACACAAGGAGAAAATTTCACATTTGGAAGTTCATCGAATTCCATGAGTAAGAACTTGATGAACCCTCTTTTTCAAAATACAAATCAAGGTCCTATACCTAAACTTCAAAACATGAAATGAGGTCCTTCATTCCAATTTCAAAGCACACCCTCATCAAATCAAAACCAACCAAACAAATCTAGGAAGATTCACATTGTCTCACAAAGGATGCCTAACCAAAAAATTAATCAAGGACCTACCCCATCATACCAAAACATTAATGAAGGACCTACCCCATCATTTCAAAATGATAATCAAGGACCTACCCCCTCATTTCAAAATGCTAATCAAGGACCCACACCATCTTTCCAAAATGAAAATCAAGGACTAACTTTTCAAATTCAAGGGACAAATCAAGGGCCCACACCTCAATTATTAAACACTATACCAAACATAAACATGACTTTTGGGACAAATCTAAATGCCAATTTCACTCCAAAACATAACAACACACATCAATATGGTAACCAAGGTCCCACACCAAAAAACACCAATCCCAATTCAAATCCGACATATGACCTTAATACCAACACCATAACACCAAACCAAACCAAACTAATACAACAAAATCTATTGCAGATGCTTTGATGCAGGACATACAGTCCATCCAACAAAAAATGAAAAACATGCAATTGGGAACCAATCATAAAACCTATTATATGGAGGAATTGTGCCCCTTTCTATTTGACATAAATCCATGCATGCCACCATTTCCCCCTCATTTCACAAAACTACCTTTACCTAAGTATAAAGGGAGGGGAGATCCAATAGAACACATACAATAATTTAATACGTCATGTATGGAAGTTGCATATGAGCCCACTTACTTGATGAGATTATTTCCACAAAGTCTCATAGGACTAGCCCTAGATTGGTTTGCATGTCTTCCTCTAGGGATTAAAACATGGGGCAAACTGGCTAATAAATTCATTAATCACTTCAACTTTAACATTGAAAATGATATAACCCTTGCAACATTATGTTCAACCAAACAAGAAGAAGGGGATTCACTTACCTCATTTTATCAGAGATGGTGAAGTTTAGTTAACAAGTTCCCTTGTCATATTCCTGAGAAACAACTAGTCACCATGTTTGTTGAAAACCTTGACAAAGAAATGATGAGTAGCTTCCAAATTCAATGTTGCACAACTTTTTATGTAATCCTTGGGAAAGGCATCCTTATTGATAAAGGTCTTTTCATAAAAGGATTGGTCAAAGTACACGAAAAAAATCCAAAACCCAATAATGACAAAAGCAAATATCGGTCTCGAAACAAGAATGCCACAAATGAAGGAATTGTCGATGGAAAAGTGATAATTAAAGGTCCTACCATTCACCTCCAAGGTCCTTCCTTATCAAACACACCAAACACATCAAATTCCCAAACACAAGGTCAAAATCAAACATTGAATGTAGTCCAAAAAATCAACAACGCAAAGGTCCTCCCTACGCCAAGAGAACATACAACCCATTGGGTGAACCCATTGAATCAAATCCTAAAACATATTTTTCAATCTAATGTCATCACACTACCAGACATAAAAAATTATGAACCCTCATTAATCAAACCCGACTTGTGAAAAGAAGATGAATACTATGACTATCACCACAAAAAAGGACACAAAACGTCTAGATGTTGGACATTCAAAAATATCATTCAAGAAGTTGTTGAAAATGGAACCATTTCAATAGGAGATTCACAAGGAAAAACCAATGCTGATAATACCATATTTAAAACTCCCTTGCATGACCATGACAAAAGAAAAGCCTCCAGTTTGGGGAATGGCAACAAAGCCAATTATGCAGCCGTCAAACATGATTATAGCACTATTATCCTTAACATTATACCCTTTAATGATAATATTACCACCATTACCATAAACAATCCAAGTTAAGAATGTGTGGTCACCACTCGCAGAGCTAAGATAACTCTTCTAGGACCTCATTCTAATCCACAGCCAAAAAGCCAATATAATCTCCTAGACCAACTGGGGAACACTCCCACACATTTTTCCATCCTAGAAATCCTTCACATATCTCCTCAACACAGAGCTATCCTTGATAAATCATTGCAAGAAGCATCCATACCCGCTAATCTAGATGTCAATGAATTTCAGGCCATGGTTGGATACCTAGCTATACTGCACCATGTCACCTTCTCCGAACAAGACTTTTCTGCACAAAAGTCTGATTATAATGATGCCATTCACCTTGAGTTATGTGTTAATAAATATAATATTAGATAATTTCTAGTAGATGGTGGAACGAGTCTGAACATTTGTTCACTAAAATTGGTGAAATCATTGGGATACTCTAAGAATTGCATAGACCAAACCAAGAAAATTGTGATAAAATCTTATGATGATGTTGAGTGTTTTTCCGAATGTGTAATTCACTTCCTATAAGAGTTGGTCCAGTAATACAAAATACAATGTTTCATGTCTTGGATCTAGATTTACATTACAACCTTCTCCTCAGCTGCCCATGGATTCATTCCATGAAGGCTATCCCATCCACATACCACCAATGCCTCAAGTTCCCATACAATGGCACTGAAATTACTATTCCTAGGACCCCAATCCTTTTCAATAGTGCACAAACCTAAAAGGAACTGTTGAACATCAAGTGCCCATCAATCGAGAGGCCTCATCCTCAAATTGATCTGCTAATCCATCTCACTACATTGATCCATCTACCCTTGTCAAATCATCCACCTCATTCATCACACCTTCCACACCAAAGATCTAGATTCAAGACAAAGGATGCAGAGAATACAACATGAAGAGTCTCTTTTTCATTGGAAAGTTACCTAAATCATCAAATTCTTATGGTAAAACGCATCCCGTGCAGCCCAAAGTCATGATCCATAATCCCCCTACCACCTTCACTAAATGGGGGGAGCTATTGAAAGAGTCTTTGGATTACTACATTCTCACATGGTTGTACAAAGAAGAGGAGGATATTGAGCCTAAGAAATTTCTAGTTGAACAGTATCTGAAAGGGTTTCTAATAATGAAATGCCAAGGGTATCATGGAATAGCGGCCTTGACCTAAACAAACAATGAATTTTAGAACCTTTACAACCTCCTAAAATACTAAAACACCAAGGTTTGGGGTTTGCACTAGTAAAAGTGACTATTTGGGGTATCAAGTTACCTTCGAGTGAGAACGCTAATGCTTCAAATGAGATCGAGACATCCGAGGAGTCTTGGGACTTTGATGGTGATTCCAATGAATATGAATGGGATTCCCTATCCTCCACTACTTACATGGAATTTGATAAACTATTTGGAGAACTTGATGAGCCTCCCCTTGAAGAAAAATTTAATCAAATTCTTACAAATAGTTCCCCGCAAAACCTGTCGAATCCTTATCAAAAGGTCCCTTTGAAGAGAAATGAGTTGATCAAACACTTCTAGGAAATCATTGATTCCGCTTCTTGGGATCCTGATGAATCTAGTTCCATATTTACCCTATCTACCTATACTATGAACCTTGACAATACAGATGATGGCTTACCCCTTGTCTACCCGCAACTCATAGATGGGGATCAACAAGGACCACCAAGTTTGGACACATTCGAGAACAACGAAGCAATTGCTAAGTTCATGGGACTTCATGAAGGAATACCAAGTAGGGATCATAAGGTTGGATTTTCCATAGAACTCAATTATGCAACATACTTTGGTGAGGCTATCCTATCCTCTAGTCACAAAAGTGAAAATGAAAATATGAAAAAATAAAAATAATAGGTCTTCAGGTGAAAACCGAAAGGCGCCTGCTGACCGTGAAAAAGTAAAAATAAAGGACGTATCCGAAGGTGAAAACCTCTTCAAGGCACTTGAGGAGGGAGGACTAGACAATATCCCTATAGAATAGGATATATCACCATTTCTTATAGAAGAAACAAAAGAAGTAAACATTGGGACACAAGACAATTCTAGAATCATACAATTGGCAACATCTTTGACCACCAAGAAAAATCCTAAGTTTACAACATTCTTTTTAGGAAGACAAGTTAATTTTGTATGGTCATATCCTAATATGCTTGGATTGGATCCCAAAATACTTCTACATCACTTACCATTGTTACCAAATGCCAAGCCATACAAAAAAAAGCTAAGGAAAATGCATCCACATATTGCACTCCTAGTCAAGGTGGAACTAAAGAAACTCTTGGATGTCAGATTCATACACTCTATTGATTATGCAAATTGGATGTCAAACCTTGTTCCTGTCACCAAGCCAAATGGTCAAATTAGAGTGTGGACATATTTCAAAGATCTCAAAAAATCTTGTCCTAAAGATGATTTCCCTCTACAAAATATTGAAATGATAGTAGACTATTGGATATGAAATGCTATCACTTATGGATGGATTCTCAGGTTATAATCAGATAAGAATTTCTCCTGAAGATCAACCAAAGACAACATTCACATGCACTTGGGGAACTTTTTTTTGGAATGTCATGCCATTTGGACTTAAAAATGCTGAAGCTACGTATCAAAGAGCCATGACTACTATTTTTCATGATTATATTCATGTACTTATGGAGGATTATGTTGATGAACTTCTCTCAAAATCACTAGAATGATGTAGTCACCTAGCAATCTTGGACAAGATTTTCACATGACTTGAAAAGTATCAACTAAGGTTAAATCCAAAGAAATCTATTTTCAAGGTCCAATCAAGCAAACTCTTGGGATGAATTGTCTCTTGTATAAAAATAGAAGTTGATCCTTCCAAAGTAAAAGCTATCTTGGACATGCCACCACCAACCAACATCAATCAGTTAAGGACATTACATGGAAGATTACAATCAATCTGTAGGTTCATTGCTTAGCTTGCAGACAAGATTCGCCCGTTTCAACATCTATTATGAAAAGAAATTCCCTTCAATTGGATAGAGAAGTGTCAAGATGCATTTGATTAGATCAAGAATTATTTATTGAATCCTCTAGTTCTTATGCCTCCAATTGATGGAAGACATTTTATATTGTTTGTGACAACAACTACATCAACACTGGGGGTATTGTTAGCACAAAATGATAATGATGGCAGAGAACGAGCAATCTACTACATCAGTCGCACCCTAGTCAGATATGAGTTAAACTATATCCCTATTGAATGAGCATGTATAAAAGTTGTATTTATAGCACAAAAATTGAGATATTACATGTTGAATCATAAGATAAAACTAATTGCCGAAATTGATCCTCTGAAATATCTTCTCAACAAAGGAACTCTGACAGGATGATTAGCTAAGTGGGTTGTGATCTTAAGTGAGTATGACATTGAGTACATTGACCGAAAAGCAATAAAAGGACAAGTGATAGCTGATCAACTCATAGATGAACCAGTAAAGGGAGATCATCCTTTGATATCCAATTTCCCAGATGAATCAATCTTCGCCATAGAAACACCAACAATATGGAAACTATATTTTGATGGGTCTTACACAAGTCATGGTTCAGGAACTATAATTCTATTCATCAGACCTCAAGGAGATTCCATTCCCAAGTCATTTCAAATAGCATTTCCATGTACTAATAACATAGTAGAGTACAAAGCATTATTAACAAGTATTTGAATGAAAATAAAATAGAAAATCAAGGATCTTCAAGTCTATGGTGATTCTCAGTTGGTGATCAAGCAAGTTAATGATGATTATGACACCAAAGATGAAAAATTGATGCCCTACAAGCACATGATGGATATTTTCAAACTATAATTTGATGCTATTACCTTCGTGCAGATACCGAGAATCCAAAACAAAGTAGCTGGCACAATGGATACAATTAGATCTCTCTTGGACATTCCTAATAATGCATCACAATATGAGTTCTTGGTAGAAGAACTGTTGGTCCCTACGTTTGATGTCCTCAAAACCAAACTTGTGTGTGAACCTGTTGGCCTCGACTCTCCTTGGTATAAATAAATCTATGTTTATTTACATGAACAAATCATCCCTCCTGACTTGTCCCTCAACCAACGCAAAACATTTATCTAAAAAGCA
This sequence comes from Sequoiadendron giganteum, assembly GCA_007115665.2. Lineage (NCBI taxonomy): Eukaryota > Viridiplantae > Streptophyta > Pinopsida > Cupressales > Cupressaceae > Sequoiadendron > Sequoiadendron giganteum. The sequence goes on from CM021110.1 coordinate 224,782,167, forward strand.
TCTAAATATTCCATCATTGGAGATACCCTTTACCGTCATAGCCTAGATAGAACCCTCCTTCAGTGTCTCAACTTAAATGAGGCATACATGACCTTACAAGAGGTACATCATGGTATATCATGTGGAGCTCACTCTGCTGGTCCTACCTTATCCAAAAATCTCATGAGGATGGGATATTATCGGCCTATAATAGAATGTGATGCCTATCACTTTGTGAAAAAATGTCACTAGTGTCAGATTCATGGAGATCTTATACATGTGCCAACTCAGGAACTACAACCACTCACATCACCATGGCCCTTTTCCCAATGGGGAATTGACCTCGTAGGAGAGATCCATCCCTCTTCTACAAATGGACATAACTTCATCGTTGTTGCTACTGAATACTTTGTAAAATGGATCAAAGACATACCAATCACCTACATTATTGGAAATCCAATAGCCAAGTTCATCCTGAATTACATTATATGCTGCTATGGTATCCCGTGGCCCATCATTACAAATAATGGTTTCCCTTTTAAGAATCAGGATGTTCGTGAAATTTGTGAAAATTTTCATATTCAACACCACTTTGCTACCCCATACTACCCCCAGGGTAATGGCCAAGCTGAGGCATCTTATAAGACTATTCTTAAAATATTAAAGAAGACTATCAATGACGCTGGCCATGACTAGAACCCAGAACTCAATCCTAATTTATGGGCCTACTATACCAATGTTCACACCCCTACAAGAGCCACTCCATACTCCCTTGTCTTTGGGTCTGAAGCAATACTTCCTATTGAGGTCAAGTTACCATCTCTACAAGTCTCTATGCAAGGATTGATTGATCAAGAAGAATACCGTGTATCCCATCTACATGTGCTAGAGTTACTAGATGAAAAGAGATAGAATACTTTGACACACTTGCAAGCATATCAGAATCACCTTCGACACAACTACAATAAGAAGGCCTGACCTAGAGGCTTTGACATTGGTGACTTAGTCCTAAAAGAAAATTCGAAGAATCAAGTAGATTGAGAAAATCTTGGAAAGTTTGAACCTAATTGGTTTGGCCCTTATATTGTCACAACAACATATGGATCCGTTGCTTATCATCTCTCTACTCCTAAAGGGGAACCATTGTTCAAACTTATCAACATCATGCACCTTCACAAGTACTACTCTTAATTCTCAAAGTACCCCTCAAAAAGTAAAAATAAAAAATAAAAAAAAGAGTCACCCTGATGAAAAATTGGAAAACAAGCGTCTTGGTGACACGAAAAAAAATAAAAAAAATGAAAAAATAGAAAAAAATAGTAAAGAGAAATAAATTCGTCTAAAAGTGAAAACCACTTCGGTGACACTTTGGATAGGTACCATGGTGAAAACCCAAAAAATAGGTGCCATGTGTAGTCAGTCTATGCTCCTTCGTCTACTATCACTCAACCCGATCTTCCATCCATCACTCATCCATTTGCTCATATCATCCATAATAAAGCTTAATCATCCTTTCCATGGCCTGCAAACCACTGACATTTAGCTTCCTTCACTTTCATGACCATCCTTTGCATTCATCCACCACTTCCCCTTTTGCATTATAAGTTGGTCCTATACCTGACTGGGGGAAATTACTTGACTTATGTCATCCTGGGATCCTACACATGGTATAAGCCTTTTAAAACATTAAAAATCCAAAAAAATCATAAAACATCAAAATCTAAAAAAAAATCATAAAACCATCAGAATCCAAAAAAAATCATAAAACCATCAAAATCCAAAAAAATCATTAAACCACAAAAATCCAAAAATATCATAAAACCTTCAAAATCCAAAAAAATCATGAAATCATCAAAATCTAACAACATTAGAAAACTTCAAAAATTCCCAAAAACAGAGTTAGAGTCGAAGTCAAAGTCAGTTTGTTTTAGTAGGGTTGAACTACATTGTCTATGCACATTTGCTACGTAGGCAAGGCTCATCTTCAATGGGCCCTCGAGACATTAGGTCAGTCCTTTAGGTTTGTCCAAATAAAATCATGACTCAATCTTTTGTCAAATGAAACAAAGTCAAGTCATGTCAAACTACGAGGTCTCTACGTGTATAACGTAGGCAAGACCATCAATCGATGAGCCCCTGAGGCCCTAGGTCAGTCCTTTATGGTTTTTCGAGTTTGGTTTTTGTCCACAAGCAATAATCATTCAAACCAAATCACGAATCAACAAAAAAACATATCCAACAAATCTTTCATCTTCAATCAATCAATCATCTTATTGTCGATTAATCAAACAGGTCATTGGTCTTGTATCAAAATGGGACATTATGTCATTTGTCTCATTCAATCTTATCACTTGTCTTTTATCGGGATGCACCCTTCCTGAGATTACATTATCATTGGTTAATCTTATCACTCACATTAGGCAAGATATATCCTTTCTACAGTTAGGTTTTTATAAATGGTCACTTGGTCAACTTTATCAGATGTGTTACTTGCCTCCAATAGGATATGTCTTTCCTGAAATTAGGCATCGTCACATCGATCGGTCATTATCAATCACAATTTATCAAAATCAATCAATCTTGTCATCTTGGTCAATTAACCTTGACTTAATTAGGATGTGTCCTTCCTGAAACTAGGTGCAATCAATCAAATCAATTGGTCATCCTTTTTCAACTTATCAATCAATCCTTGTCAACTTATCAATCAAATTCAACCATCTTGGTCAATCTAATCAATTATATCAAATAATCTTATCAATATTCTTGGCAAACACCATCTCTTTGGAAAACACTTTGTGGGTTTGGGTTTGTCTTATCTTTTTGATTGGTTCTAGGTCATGTTACTAGTTACCTCGAGGATGTCTGAAAGGATTTAGAGGGACGATGATGGATCATGACCTCTTTTCTTTGCTTGTTGTTTGTGGTTTGTCTTGGAAAAAATATTGGGATGATCGGGTCCTTAGTATGAGCTAGGGAATTCCTTGTCTTTTGGATTTGTCTTTTGACTACTTGTCTCTCACAAATGGTCACCTTGCACACCTTGGTCTATGTCACAACATCATGTTTGTGCTCCATTTAAGATAATTTTGGCACCCGATGATGATAAATTTAAAAGCATGAAGGTTGGTCCCTTGTCATTCCTCATCTAACAATCCATATCCTTTATTCTTTTTCATGCTAACTTCCATCTCTTTTGTATTAACATTTATTTCATCTAAATCTTGACAGAGTCCTATGACACACAAAAATATCTTGCATACACGATCATGTTAGGAAACATCATAGAAAAAATTATCATCATAGACAATATTATCATATTAAGCTACACATAGTTGAACAAGAAAATAAAAAAAAACATAAAAATCATCCATATAACATTAACATTTCATTGCATTATATTTCACATTATGATCATAGTTCATTTATATCCATCGCATTGTATTAAATTTCATATGCATGGCATCACATTAATAACATTATAACATATCATATTATATATCACATTTTGCATTTACATTAGACATTCTCAATCATTACATTTTGCATCATCATATAGACATCCCATTGCATCAATATTAAATTCATTTACATATCACATTGCATTTATCCAATTAGGTCATCCATACTGCATTTATCATCCATACATATCATAAAGGGCATAACCTTTCATAACACAATCATAAATGCATAACCATAAAGCATGTTAAACCATCACATAACCATCTAGAATGCAGCAATAGACATTATAAAAGCATGAAAATGTATAGCGTAACATCATCATAAACACAAAGCATAATCATATAACATTGCATATCATAAACCACCACCAAGAATCATATCATATATGTGTACAATGTCATGATGTATCGTGTCAAATAAAATAGAGCTCGCAGGATTGATAATAAAATGTAGTGTCCATATAGCATAATGTCAAAGAGGCCCTAGCCTGAGCTGCCTTGATCTCCTGTCCCTGGGGCATCCCTATCCTCCCGACACAGTGAATCTGTGGCCTTTTGCTTCAAAGTAGAGGGTCTATCATACAAAGTAGCCTATCTCACATTTGATGTCACCCTCTGACCTGCTCTAGGAATGCCTACTGTGAGCCCTACCTTGTGACTTGCTCACTGATTTTCTGCTTTGAACCTGGGAGAAACTTGGCTCTCTCCTATCTAGTGGCACGACCCTCTCATACAAGTCCTTGTAATATTGCATTGCTTTGTTGGCCCTGATGTACTTTCGAGCAACATCCACTATAGATCCATTTAATGTAGCTATAAAATCTATCATACACTAATCTGTTTGTTATCGACTAATGACTGCTAGGTATCTGTTTGTCTGGAGACTATCCCTCTTTGCCTTAAGGCTGTCTCACTCTGCCATTACTATCTTGAGCTTTGCCTCCAAGGCCTACACCCAAACCTACAGGGTGGCTATCCTCTGCTCTACATTGCTCTCATCTGCTTGACCCTCCTCTAGCCCCACCTCCTCATCCATCCCCATGATAATCCTCTCTTGGAGGACTCTCTCTGCTTCATCCATCTCTACCTCCTCTAAATGCTCCTCCTATCTCCCCTCTCCATGCCCCTCAACCTCCATTTCCTCAACCTCTGGGTGTGCCCCCTATAGAGCGAGAATCTTAGCATGCTACTCTCCCTCTTGCATTGCCACCTCTTCCACTGCCCTCACCTTAGGCTGATCCTCCTTGATTTCCTCCTCCTCTCAGATTGGTGGTAACTTTCTCACTACCCATCGTCCTCCATCCCTCCTCCTCCTATTTCAGTCTCCTCCCCAACCTCCCCAACCATCTCCTCCTCCATCCCCTCCTTGTACTCCTCCTCTCCACCATCTCCTCTCCCTCCACCTCTCCGGCCTCTCGAGACCCTGCCTCTACACTCTACGGGCGATGTCTGCTCTAGATCTGTCAATGGTACCAACTGATGAATCAACCACCAGACATCATACTCTGGTGTGGTCCCTACATCTACATCACCTCCTCTCCAACCCCACTCTAATGCCTGCAAGGCATCAATCTCTTGCTTGGATATAGTCACTATTATTTATATCCCCCAGGGATGAACCTCTCAAGAGAACCTTGCAAACTCAGTTGTACCCATGGGAACACCCTACGTCTCCTTGAACTGCCATTTGACTCGCTCTAGAAGATACATCTCAATAATGTGCTAACTCTTAACTGTTCGCCTGATAAGATACCTGGGCTATCGGCACCATGGCAAGTGATCATCCTCATCGACCCAAAAATTATAGTCTCTGTACGGTCTCCAGATGAAACTAACCAATGTATCCAATCTATGTCTCCAATAGCCAAAATCTCCCAGTTGTGTCTGTGTCAGAGCACCCCGATACATATATGCATATGGAGAACCCGTGCCCACCTGATGTAACACCGATGGTTAGAACACTACTATATGCTCCCAGGCCCATATCATAAGCAATCTGACCCCACATCTCAAGCTCTATCCTACCCTATAAGCAATATCATGCAACTGAAAGCACAACATACCCAATAGGTATAATCCCCATGCATACATCGTCCCATCTTGGACCATCCCCCCGAGCATCTCTCCCTAGCCTACTGGGAAGCCAACCTCTGTGATCAAGAATCATCACCCTTGCTATCAGTGTGCATAACACACAATCATATATGTCATACCTCTCTACCAAGGTATCCCATATGATCTCATACCCTTGAATCTCGAGCTCTGCATCATCAAAACACTCATAATAATCATATATCATTTGTAATCCTCGAGCATGGTCATATTGTACCCGCTCATCATGAATTGGAAGCCATAGAATCCTATAGAAATCCTCGAGGGTGACATTCACCTCCCCCATCGGCAAATGGAATCTATAAGTCTCAGAGTTCCATCGCTCTACTAACATCGTCAACATGCCCCTATTTTCCCTGATAATAGGCATATAGGTGACATAAAATAGACCAAGATCCATCAACACCTATCTCTCCACCTCATCAAGTTGGTCCTGTAGCCGAAATACATTTGGTCAAGACTCTCGTGTATAGATAAGAGGTAGACAAACCTGAAATCATCACACGCCATCATGTCAATCTAAAGTCTCCATCTGACCATATTAAACCTAAATTGACCAAGTCAAAATATCCTAATCTTGGGAAAAAATTTTACTATGCGATTGCGTCGTTGTTTTTTCAAGTTCATCACACACATTTTTCCACTAGCTCGCAACTGCAATTACGTCACTTATCTTTCAAATGTATCATTTCATACAATGCTTGTGTCGCAAAAAAATGATTGCGTCATTCTTGGCCGCAAATGCGACTCAAAAATTCAGTTGTGTCGCACCTTTTGATTCATCATGGCACAACCATCCTTTCCCTAGCCTGAAGAAATTATGTCATGATGAGATGATTGCAGTGAACCGCTTCTCATCTACGTCGCTCGCGCACACAATTGCATCACAAAAAACTGCAATGTAATTACTTGCTAAATTATTTCCCTACCTAAATGCACAAAAATAAAAAAAATAAAAGGCGGGTTTGTAGTACTCATTAGGGCAGGCACTCCCTCAGGTCAACGGTAGGTGTGGATGTGGTATGCTCAATGTGTGGCCTCCAGAACAGGTGACATCTTCTTAGCAAAACCACTTAGAGCTCCAAAGTTTTCTAAAATAGGAATGCAGAAATGACCTATTTTCCCACACCAATTGCTATTTATAGGTTGAAAATTAGGGTTTCCACCTACCTTGTCTATTGGGCACACATTTTGATGACTTTGACCTTGAATTTTACCTCCTTAGCAACCTCAAAAATCAATTCCGTCTTCACCATTGGATTCCTGGCGATCAAATTATCTTATTGGGACAATTTTCCCAATTTTTTGATTTTTTTTTCGAGGGGGCATGTATCTATACCCCGCTTTCATTGGGGAATCTTTTGATTGGATTTCTTTGACACAACAGGATTAAATGCATTATGTCAAAGAGGGGCAAAATGCAGACACTGAAAAATGTCTTAGTCTGCGAGCATCATTTTTCTTGGTCTCCGTCTTCACATAATTAAATAATTTTAATTATTTAATTATTCTTGATCATGTTCCTCTATTAATTAAATAATTTTTTGTTATTTTAATAATCCACTGCTTACCCTTATTCTATCATTGATCAATTAAATAAATTAATTGTGTCACTTATTCCCCCTTTTCTTCAATAATTAAATAAATTATTATTTATTTAATTATTTCCTTATCATCATTCGTCTATAGTCAAACAATTGAAATTAATTATTTGACTATTCACTAATCTTTTAAGTTATTCTATAGTTAAATAATTGTCAAAATTATTTAATTTTCTCCCAATGCTTCCCTATTATTAAATAATTAACTCAAATTAATTATTTAATGCCCTTTTCCCATTTCCTCTTATCTAATCAAAATGATTTTATAAATGATTTTAATTAAATGCCCACTTGTCTTTTCCTCAAATAAATATTTTGAATAAATTATTTATGCCTCCACTTGTCTAGAGATTCCTTATTATGAATTGATTATTTTTATTTTTTAATTTCCTCCATATTCTTCCTCCACTATCTCATTTTTGAATCTTAGTCATCAACCATCTTTGGGCTCTTTCTAATCTAGACTATCCATTTTGTAACCTCCCCTCTTCTGTGTTGCATGTCTTCTCATTTTTCGATCTTGGAATCTTTCTAGAAGATCAATCTCGTTCGTCCATTCAAATGTTATCTATAAAAGAAGCCTTCCTCCTCCATTTTTGATTTAACAACCACTTATCTCCAAATTTCTTGCTTACAATTTGCAAGTATTTGCACAACTTCAAGTACAAATCTGAGGGCATATTTGCAAAAAAAGAATGAGGAGAAACAAGGGAAGATATTTAAGTTCAAGCATGGGGAATGTTTTAATTTGATGCTTTCATCTTCCTTGTGTTTTGATTGTATTTTCTTATTTTGGATTGGGTTTTAGCTTAGAAGTGTTGTGGTTGTCACTAGAATCTAGGCTATATCATTTTAACCCGTCTTAAATCTTCAAAGATGCCAACAACATGGATTATTCCTTCACACAAAATTCTAAGATATCAACATTTGCTTGAACCCCATTGCTAGTTCAAGTAAATTTTCTGCAACATATCCTTTAGAAAACAATGTGAAATATCAATCCAAGTTTTCAACATCTTATACCCCAGGAAAAATGGTAAAAGTCCAAAAAAAATCAAAAAGATAAAAAAAATTCAAAAAGAAAGAAAAATAATAAAGAGAAATAAAACGTTCTTCTAGTGACAACCAATTTGTGGTGCTCCTAGAATAGGTACCATAGTGAAAAATTGACAAATGGGCACTATGTTTGAATAATACTCACATCATTATCTATTGGTACTATTCACAACATCCATCCATTCATTCCATAATAAAACATGTATTCAACCATGGCTTGTTACTCATTGAGGAAAGTAGTCTTGTCTTCAACTGGGAGCAACATCCCGAAGCTGGTCGTGGGTTAGATCTTTGAGCATCCTATCATGGTCAAAACAACAAAAATAAAAAAACATCCAAAAAACAACAAACAAAATAAAAAACATCCAGGAAACAACAAACAAAATAAAAACATTTGAAAACATCAAAAACAAAACAACATCATTGGGTTATTTCAAAACTCAAATAGTCTAAGATATCAAAATTTTCTTCAACCCCACAGCTAGTTCAAGTAGATTTCTTGCAACATATCCTCTAGACACAAAATTGGAATATCAATCCAGGTTATCAATGTTGTTTATCCCAAAAACAAGTTTATGCTTTGAGTCAAACGGTTGAACTACGTGGTCTCTGTGTGTACAATTTAGGAGAGGATCAAAAACCCCTGAGGCCTTAGGTAAGTCGCCTTAGAATTCTATCATGCTTTACTTCAACTTAGCCAAAAAATTCAAAATCCAAAAATAGTAAAAAAAATTAAAATCCAAAAACATTCACAAAATAGAAAAGAACAAAAATAGTCAAACCAATCAAACTATGAGCCTTTGTGTGTACAATGTAGGTAAGACTTATCTTTGATGAGCCCCTGAGGCCCTAGGTTAGTCCCTAGAAAATTAAAAAAGAAAATCATAAAAAACTCAAAAAATCAACAAAGTTCCATCTCTATCATCACAATCCGCAATAAAAATTTCACCCATAATAAACAAAGCGTCATCTTCACCCTTTGACAAAACAAATAAAAAAATAGAGCAAACATCAAAATCGAGAACTTTCAAGCAAACAATCACAAAGATTTGATTACAGAATGAATGAAAACAAAGCCAAAGTATCAACTATCTATCTTTTTGAAAATTCACCAACAACATCTCGAGATATGCCTTAATGGATCCGATCCTATGATAGACATGATCGACACGAATAATAGCCCTACCCCAAATAGATATGGAAAGTGATACTGTAACTTTATTTTTATCTTTTTATAGTCTGATCTTTATGATTTATTTTATTGACTCATTCCTAGGATCTCTTGAGGATGTCCATAAGGATTTAGAGAAGACGAAATGGGAGAAATTCAGCATCATTTCGATTTGCTATTTTAAAGATATTTTTATAAAAATACCATGGAAAATACTTGCTTTATTTAGAGTATGAAAGTTGTTTTGAAGAATTTTGTGAAACAGTGGCATATTAGGTGCTTAATACCTCTTATGTTACTAGTTCAACATGTTTTAACATAACCCAATCATATACTTTAAATAGAGTTTCTGTATGTCTGGTATGAGAAAGAATATTCTTTGTATGTTGAGTCAAAGTCCATATAATGGATACAAAGTCACCTTGGTTATTAGTACCCTTGTGCATAGTATCAGTTTGCTACATCAAATAGGATTGTTCAAACTACGAAGCCTTCGAGCAAAGCAAAATAAATGATCATCACTACTAACAAACATAAAATTTCTATCCATCATCAAATATTTCTTCTAACTGACATCCATCCTGCATCACAATATCATTAGTACCATATCCATCTTGCATACGCAATGCCATCAATACAAAATGTGATGATAATAAAGTAATAAAAACATCATGTATAATGTATGGGACATACATCCATCATATAACAACATCATATAAACATCATGTTAAATTGATATGATTAATCCATCCATTCACATCATATGCATACATTGGAAAATTACAAACACATATATAAACATACATCATCATACACAATCATCCATGATCATCACATAAACATATAAATGAGTTGAATTGAAGAAGGTATATCTCATATATCATCATCAAAAAAGGGAGAATGTCATAGTACATCATCATTAGTTAAATAAGTGTGATAGGATAGTACAAAATAATACATATATACTAGGCCTCGACTGGGAAGATGAATATATATACAAAATCATGTCTACAATAAGTCTTTGAATAACAACTTCATAAAGATCAAGTATAATTATAACAATGTTTGATAGAAAAGGGAGGAATCTATGAACCAAGCTCGAATCACCATCTGGATCTAGTTGTCTCACATAATGACCAGTTGACTCACCACCACAGCTTGGAACACTAGGCTCTCCAAACCATGGATGTCGATCATCCCTAAGAATAGTAGCATCATACAAGGTCTGATAGTATGTTGATGTCTGTAACAACCGATCTCGCTTGGTTTGTATACTATCACGCTCTACCCTCATACTATCCCTCTCAACAGTAACACTCTATAACTGTGTCTTAGCAATGAGACAATGAACAATCTCCATGTCTCTCTTTGCTTTGAACCTCTCTTGCTCTATAGTAAGTGTGACAATCTGTGCCTCAGTAGCCTATCACTGTGATATCTCTATGTCTCTAGTAGTAGTCATCTGAGCTAACTATATACCTCCATCCTTAGGTGGTGGAGGGCGACCTGGAACCTGTCCCTGATCCTATGCCTGATCACCCTATGCTCCATCCTATTGAGCCCGACCAAGTTTCTCGGCTAGAACCTTAATACGCTGACGCTCCCCATGTTGACCTGTAATGCATTCTCTGCATAATGCAAGATCACCGCCAGGATCTATGAACCTAAATGGCAAACATCCTTCCCACTACTGATCAAAATTTGGAGTGGTACTCAGATTCACTAAACCAACCAGCCAACCCCATCTGATTGGGGCAAGGGATTTGAAATCAACAATCACAACATCTCTGTCTACCAAATGAACCCATACTCAGACCTCTCTGGTGGTCTAATTGAACTAAGCCTCATAAGTATCAATAAACTGATCTTGTCTCTCTCCAAATTGATGACATACTCTATTAGGTAAGTATCGCTCTAGAAGAGAGTGAGAGTGGCCAATCAACCATATGGTCTGTCGATAATACACAAGCTGCTCTGGATTCTCTGACCATGCCTCACAATCCATATAGGATCTCCAAACAAAAATTGGCACGTCGTCAAACACACGACACCAATACAGAAGATCCCCAAGCAAGGTGTAATATAAGAAATCTCCATAATGATACAAGTATGAATCCCCAATAGTACAATCCTCCATACTATCCGGTTGAGCAACTACAATGTACTCCCAAGCTGATTTGTGCAAAAGAGAGACACCTACAGAAATATATTTCCCGCCCCGATATATAACCTCATGCATATCTCTATAGAGATGGGCGAGAAGACACATACCCCATGCATATCTAGTCCCATGCTCGAACATATCCTCAATATAAATACCCCATCCAATAGGGAACTTGTGACCTATCCTATTGGGAACAACTAGCCCTAAAATCAAACCACAAAGAACAAGGGACATAGGGTCTGCACTACCAATGAACTCAGAAAAATCAATCTCAAACTTTTGAACCTCCAAGTCCTCCAAGTGTCTGACACCTAGCACATGCCGCATGGCATGGGTACCTTGTCAAACATGGTATGTCACGAGCTCACCATGGATAGGAATGCAGAGAATCCTCCATACATCCTTGAGGGTAATGGTGGCCTCTCCTGGAGGCAAATGGAATGAAGAAATCTCTGAATGCCACCGGTCCATGAGCATGGTCATCATCGCTGTGTGAGATTAGGTGAGAGGCATGTAACAAATATGATGCAATTTGATCGCATCTAGGAAATCTCACTCCAAAACATCAAAATGGGCAATCGGATCATAAATATCTTGAGGTTGTCTCTCCCTCGACTACAATGGCATGAGGACCACTTGCAATCTTTTTAACCTATGATGTTAGGGTTTCTCTTTGAACACAAAAAATGATAGAAAATGAGAGTTAGGATTCCAAATAGGTAGAAGTGAGCAAAATTTAGAAAAAGTGATGAAGTTACTAACAAAAGTGAAGATAAAAGTCAAATGCGAGGGAATTTCTTCAAAGGTGAGGAGATATCTCAAAAGCACCAAAATCAAAAGTGAAGATATTACTCAAAGGAGAAAATCTATATCAAGAGCAACCAAAATGAAACATAGCAGTCAAAAGCGAAGAAACAAGTCAAAGGTGATTTCAAAAGCGAAAATATAAGTTAAATGCACAGGTTTAAAGCAAGTGCACAAAAATAGAGAAAAAGAAAGGTTCTCAAGATGGAAAAAGCATTAAAACTGAGGCAAATGCGTTGAAATCCCAAAAATTGTGCTTTTGACTTAAGGAACTTTGTACATGAATTATGAGAACATGCACAAATGAAAATGAGAAGCAAGAGGGTACATAATAGGCAACCGACACCTCAAGGTCGTCCAAACTCTTGAACTAGGTCTGATTGATGTGGGGCTCCCTGAATCCTAGGCATTGCTCCTCAACAACTGACAGAATGGGAAATCCAGAGACAAGAATTCACTATAGGATCAAAGCATAAATGAGGTAATTAGAACCCTAGTTACCTATTTTAACCCTCAAAAAACCCTAATTTCACTTAGGAAACCCTAATTTTTACTTAAGGAACCTTCCTACGTTCAAATTAGGACTTCCTGGGAACATTGAAACAAGTAATGAGGGACCTATAGACCTAATTTTTTGTCCTCTGCACAACTAAAATGAAATAGAACACTGTCGTGAGCTTGACTTCAAAATAAAAAAAAATTGGCCAACCTCTCGAGGGGGCAACACAGAGTCCTACCATCATTTTGTTGACCATTGGGGCACAATGGTGCATAATTTTTTTTCAAAATCTTGATCTTAACATCGAATCTTTGAAACAAATTAATTAATACTTTATCTCAAAGAGGGGCAAAATGTAGACATATAAAATTGACTTAACACCTATCACACACTTTAAATGGAATTTTCACATCATTATCATCAAACACTACTACATTTCACATGAATTATATCAAAAACCCTGAATTCCTCTATTAATTGAATAAAACAACATTATTTAATTAATTCACTTTTTCATCATTTTTGACTAATTAAATAAAGTCCTAAAACCCTATTTCTCCTATTAATTGAATAAAACAATATTATTTAATTAATTCAAATTTTCATTAAATCGACCAATTAAATAAATTATATTTATTTAATAAGGTCCTAATCTAACATTATTCCATCCTGATTAGTTAAATAACACCAATTATTTAATTATGTCACTTTCCCTTTAAAAATTTAAATATTTTGAATAAACTATTCAAAACATTATCAAAAATCAAATCAAACTAATGCAACTTTGTTTGCAAAAGTCAAACTTGATTTGCACGTTCAACTCCAAAATGAATTACTTAATTAAATCAATTAATTAATCATTCTAAACCACTTTTCTGATTGAGTAAATTACGATCCCCTAATTTCTCAATCTATCCCTGATTTCTCAATCTAATTCCTGACTGATCAATCTATTCTTCAATCCCACAGATTATTCAATCTAATTCCTGACTGATCAATCTATATTCCTAATAGATCAATCTATTCCTCAATCACTTAAAATATATAATCTATTTTGCACAGATTATGCCCATCTAAATCCTCTCAATATCTTTTGACCGTTGATCGAGATATTCTACTACATGATCCAGATCGTCCATTTTGAATCACATTTTATATATAACAAACCTCTTTCCTTGCAAAAAAGGATCAAAGAGTCAACCTATTGGGACAACGAATTAATTCCAAAACACCATTGTTAGAGCTTCAATATACCTTTGATCAACCATTCACACATCGTTCTTCAAGATTTTGCACACAAACTATGGAGGCTTCTCAGTGATATGAGCAACCACATCTTCGCGAATACACTCTAACACGAGATGGGTAACAATTTTGTTTATTGAATTCATTTGTTTTTGATGCATTTCATTTACATGATCTTGAATTCAGTGTTATTAATTATTCATTTAATGAGTGAAGGAATAGATCTAGATTAGTGTTTTTGATTTAGATTAGCTTCTATTTCACTGCATATCTTGTTTATGCTTCTATGATTCTCCCCACACAGTAACCTACAAAGAAAATATGTCAAATTGATTCAAGTGTATTAAATTATAAATGATCAACTCAAAATATATTAAAAATGAACACAAGAGGATGTACCATTGAACTAGTATATGGAGTATACCTATGTTTCCAAGTGCCTCATCTGGATCCCTTATGGAAATGATAAGAAAAATTCAATAGAAAAGTAAAGAAAAACCTTATATTATCCAAAATAAATCATTTAGAAGATCATTTCCATTTGTATGTTTGAATAGTTTTCCCTTGTCAAGGATAGTCATATAGGACTCCCATATGATCAAGTTTAATAGATAGTAGGAGGAGACTCCATAGTAAGAACCCTAAAGGATTTGTAGCTTAGATTTTATTTTGATGTCTTTAGAGACCTAAATTTTTTATTTCTAGTAGAGACTTTCTTTGCCTCCTTACATGGGGAAACTTCTATAGTTGTGTACAAACTTTTCTTTATGGTTTCTATTATGGATCCCTATATATTAATATTGAGAAATTTATCCATCTATAATATATTTCTTTCTAAGATTAATGCTGATATATATATCTTACGGTTGATGTCTTTTATCTTAACTACCCTTTGGAACGTGAATGGTTTAGACATTAAGTTTATTCATATATACATGTTTATATATAGATGTTACATTTTTTTATTAGCAAGAAAAATAGGTTTTGAAGGGACCCAAAATCCTTTACAACAAAATGTTTCTCAAATAGAGAAAAACACAACCAACTAGAAACAAAACAACAATGAACAAAAATTAACTAACAAGCAAACAAATTACTTCATGTTCTTTAAGGTGTCTACCACCTCTAATTCTTGGTTGTAGTGTTGTTTAACCAGGACCACCAGTTCATTCTTTTCCTCTTCAATTTTTTTTTAATTTCTATCATGGGTCTGAGCACTAGTTCCTTTCTCTCCCTCCAACACTAGCTTTTTCCCTTTTTCTTTTGCACCTCCTTCATTTTGTTGCTGCCAGAGATAACACTATTGCAAGTATGAGAAGTTGGTGTTTTTATTGATGTCAATAAGTCTATGTTTTCATTAATGTATATTGAGATTATTGCAAGAGTGTGTACAGTTGATGCTTTGATTAGTTGTATTATGTTATCATTAGTAAATCTATTGGTGTCAACCTCTAGTGTTGCTTTGATAAGCTTTTGTCTATGGTTGAGGAAGTACTCAATATGATGAGGATATTTCTAGTGTTTGGTTTCCAAGTTATTTTCAAAAAAATTGATAAAAAGAGGAAACAATGTGTTGTAGTGGTATTCTAGGTGATTGAGTTGTCTTCTGGTTTTTCTTCATATTTCTTCTAGGTTGAAGATATGCCTATGTGATTCAGATATGTTGGTCAAAGATGTTCAAAGGTGTTATATTCAAGAGTTGGTGTGTTGGATCATCGTACAAAAGAAGTTATATTTGTAACATGCCAATTGTTCACGCAAGTAAATTTTTCCTAAGTTTTTACTTTCAAGTAAATAAACTATGTTTCGTAACCATTTCTATAAAAAAAATCTTTTCCATAGGAGAAAAAATGAGTACAAATGACTTATCAAATTCCATTCATTGATTGTATTTCCAAAATAATATTTCACATATTACAATATTTCTAAAGTTTGTATACAAAATACATACATAGCTCAACCGAGCTTCAAAGAAAATGATATATATGGTCCAAGAATCTAATTTCAAATCTTGGTTGTGAGTTGAGGAGGAGAAGCATCACTCAAGCGCTTTTTTGCTATCCAAAAACTCAAATGCGGTCCCCCACACATCTATCATGTGATAGATGGCCCTAACCTTCAATAAAGAGATTGGTGGAGTAACCTTTTAACAACAACCAATTTGAGCTTAGTGTTTTGCCCTACATAACTAGAACTTGTAGATACTACAATCTTGAAATAGAATGCATATAAGGTACACAGTGAATTGACAGTGGAGCCAAAGGAAATCACACTACTTTAGCCAAAGTATTCCCACTCAATATCTCGAGTGATAGTCATCCTATTCACGGACACTACTCTAGCTCGATTTGACTTTAGACCATTATAACTATGCATAGATAATTTCTTTCAATAGGTAGTCATTAACCTTAGAAACAATCTATTCCCTTTTCCCAAAAAATAATGGTATCTCTACCAATAAATCATAAGCAAAAGCATACGTTACCCCCTGAATGGATATTCTAAGATTTCACAGGTATAACATATGAGCTTTCTAAGCCTACAAATTACTTGCATAAAATAACTTATCAAGCTATTCCCATTTTGTCAATCCTAGTATGTTATAATCTCGATGATAATCAATCAATCCTTATTAAGGAGTAAGTACAAACACTTATAAGGAAAACATACCAATAAGTATTTTCCTTTTCTATAAGCAAATAGAATATAATTCTATCTCAAGCAAACAATGCAATTTCCAATTTAAACACACAAGGCAATCAATCTTTCTCATAAAGATAAAAATGAAGAGAATAGAATCTCATTCCTAACATGCGCTTATTCCAATTGACCCACTAGATCTCAAGCTTGACCTCCTCTTAAACTCAACTTAGCAAAAAACCCTCTCAATTTCTCTCACTAATCTTCCTCATGATAACTCTTGGCAATATAAGAATTCTCTCAATTAAAAATATAGAAGAATAGAGAAACATAATGGTGTAAAGAAAAAGTGTATCCAAATGAGGTGATAATGCCTCATATTTATACAAAAAAACTAGCTTCTACATCCTATAAACATGGCTTAAGCTATGAAACTTCTCAGCCAAATACCATTGATTCAGCTTAATAAAGAAAAGGTGGCAAATTCCTATCATAATACTCATCAAAGCTATACAATAAATTGAATCTGTGTTTGCCAACAACAGTTTGAATATTTCATAAAGCACATGCTTCATTTAGAAAATTGACTTTCAAGCTTAAAATAATTCTAAAAGAAATACAAAATTCATATTATGGCACCATCTATTCATCACATTTCCTATTCAGAAGCTTTCTATTTTAAATCAGAGGAATAAGTTAGACTCCTTGGATGTGTATCATATAGTTGACTTGGTCAAAGACATGGAAATCAACACCTTTTATTGAATCAGCCTCCTTTTAAATAGCACTATTAATGCTTTGACTCAATACGTCACATAATAGAGTGCATGACATTTTATTGTTGAGTTTAATAAACTTCACTCAACAGATTTAATACTTTGTATATTCTATTGACTATTATCATTAATGATAAACACGGTTCATTACTTAGCATTGCGTTGCTAAATATAGTGCTACATTCATATTAAATCGACCATGGCATTTATACCATAAATCAACCATTAGCATAATACATATATATAAATAAATATATATAAATAAATATAAACATACATATATAAATGTACATATATAACATTAATAAATATCATTTAATGCTATATATATATATATGTATATATATTCAAATATATTTATATATTTAAAAAAAAAAAAGTTTGTCTAAATATTTCACTTGATATTCGAATGAATGAGACCAAGTTAACATTTCATATACAATATCATTTGTATAAATAAATAAATAAATATCTATATACATGTATATGTACATATACATATATCGACATATTCGTATGAACATTTCCATTTGTTAACACATACACATATATCGACATGTGTATTGTTGGCAAAACAAGGATAGACAACTGAGAGGGAGGGTGAATCGGTTGTCACAAAATTTAAAACTTATTTAACCTTATAAACCTTTAATATTAGATTTGATAAATAACAGTGAAAGCATGAATCAACAACACATCAGAAACACACATGTGGAAACCTTGTTAGAGGAAAAAACACGGTGGAGGTTAATCCACAAGTTATACCCTATTAAAAGTATAAGAAAAATGAATAAGGAATGCACATGCATTCAGGAACACTACCTAGAGCTCATTGCTCAAAGAAGACACACTGTCTTACATAATTTTTTTAGATTAAATCCATCTAAAGAGATTGAACTGAGAAAGTAGCTTCTTCAAAAGCCTGATGATAGTTCCGGTTAGGCACAAAGATACTTCTTCACACTTCGCTCAAACTTCTTCATCCTCTGCTCTGCAATTGAATGATCTGATCTTTATGCACACATAACACTTGCACACTTCGCATACCACTTCACACATACATACATCTAAAATGAATAAAATAATCATTCTTATATATCCACTTCATGGAATTACATCAACAACTTTGTCAGCCAAAAATAAAAGAATAGATGAATACAAACTGTCGGCCCAATTCATGAATACATATCAATGCGCACCAAATGAAGTCGATCACAACATAATGAAGACCTAAAAACATCCTTGATCATGCCAAGCATTCAAAAATTAATCCACGAGGATCCACAACACGCTATAACCACCATGTCGGCCAAGAACATGAAAAACCCGAACGCACAAAGGAAAAATCTTCGATCACGAGCACACCGACCAATGAATACATGCAACAAGGATAGAGCATGATCTAGAAACATCAACAAACATCACAGGAGCATACACATCAACTCAAATTACCAGAATTGCATTCTCTTCTTCTAGAAACACCAACTACAATTACAAAATAACTATAGGAACACAAAAGCTCACAACTTGCTCCGATCTTGATGCGCATCTCTAAAACTTCTGAAGGATAAAATAGATAGGCTAAGAAACAAACCCTTTAATGTGAAAATTTTGAGTACCAACATACTAAAATTTCCACCAAACTAAACTTCACAGCTTCATAGACAACCTCCAACATATTTATTGTAATTTTATCAATATCCTCAACATATACAATCTTCAAGACATCAATGCTAATAGTGTTAACATCAATGACAACCACATATTAGCAACACAACCACAACATCCAAAAATATCCCCCTTTGGCATTGATGGGAACACATGATGTGAAAAACAACATCAAAGAAACTCTCAATCAGTACTTACTCCCCCTTAGATTTTGACTCTTTTCTCATGGCTCCTTCTCCAGCTCTTCTCCCCTTTTCACATGACTCTTATCCCCCTTTCTTCTTCAATTTTTTTTCACATTACTCTTCTCCCCCTTTGACATCAATCACAAAGGTACACACAAGATCTGAACCACATATCTGAATCATCTGACTACTCCCCCTAAGTAGCAGCCACCATAACATCAATCTAAAAAAGATATGACTGTAAGTGCATGGACTAATGCAAAGACTTGCATCTTAGTTTTGATTAGGAGGGGAAATCACCCCTAACTTCCCTCTAAGATACTCAAAAGTATCCTTAGGCAACGACTTAGTGAAGATGTCTACATTTTTTTCCTTAGTAGGCACATACTCCAGTTTGATGTCTTTATCACTCACCTTGTCTCTCAAAAAGTGATATTTGATAGATATATGTTTTGTATTTTGAATGAAACAATGAATTCTTGGAAATTTTTATGGCACTTGAATTATCAAAAAATATAGCAACAGACTCATCATAATCAATTCTGATATCTCTCAGCATCTGATTCATCCATATTACTTGAGTACAATTGTTTGCAGCAACAATGTATTCTGCCTCAGCAGTAGATAAGGAAATGGAATTGTGCTTTTTACTTAACCAAGACACCAAATTCTTCCCCAAGAAGAAGGCACCACCACTAGTAATTTTCCTGTCATCCACATCTCCTACCCAATCTGCATCAGTAAAGGCACTCAAAGTAAGATCATCATGTTTAGGATACCATAGGCCAAAATAAGTTGTCCCTTTCAAGTATGTAAAAATTCTCTTTACACTAGTCACATGAGATTCCTTTGAATCAGCTTGATATCTAGAAACCATACATACAACATTCATGATGTATGGTTTTGTCTAAGTCAAATAAACCAATCCACTAATCATTGACCTATATCTTTTCTGATTTTCCTTTGGAGAATCATCATTTTGTGTTAACTTGCATTCGGTTACCATGGGTGTACCAACAGGATTTGAGTCTTCCATGCCAAACTTTTTCAGTAACTCCCTTACATATTTGGACGGGGATATAAAGATTCCATTATCTAACTGAGTAACTTGCAATCTCAAAAATAATTTCAGCTCTCCAATCATTGAAATCTCAAACTCACTTTTCATGTCATCAACAACTTCATACATAAGTCATCATCAGCTTCAAAAATGATGTCATCATCAGCTTCAAAAATGATGTCATCAACAAAGACTTCAATAATCAACTCTCTATCCTGATCCATCTTAAAATATAGATTACTATCAACAGTACCTTCATTGAATCCAAGCTTCAAAAAGTATTTATCCAGTCTAGCACACCAGACTCTAGGGGCTTTCTTGAGTCCATACAGTGCTTTCTTCAATCGAAAAACCATGTCTCCCTTATCAATCAGTTGAAATCCATCTGGTTGCTCAACACATAATTCTTCTTCTAGCTCACCATTTAGAAATGTTGAATTTACATCTATTTGATAGACTTTGTAGTTCTTAAAAGAAGCATAAGAAAGAAACAATCTTACAACTTCAATTCTAGCAACATGGGCAAAGGTTTCTTCAAAATCAATACCTTCTATTTGTGATTACCCTTTACATACCAGTCTTGCTTTATTCTTGACTACTTCACCTTGTTCATTCAACTTATTCCGAAAGAACCATTTGGTTCCAATCACATTTTTATCCTGAGGTCTGGGAACAAGAATCCATGTATCATTTTTCTCTATTTGCATCAATTCTTCCTTCATTGCTTCCATCTAATATTCATCTTTACATGCTTCATTGACATTGTTGGGATCAGTCTTGGAAATCTGACAATACTCTTCTGCAATTCTTCTTCTAGTCTGCACACCTTTGTTCTTATCTCCTATAATCTGATCTTCAAAATGATTGAGCTTTACATACCTCAAAACTTTGGGGTTCTCTTGAACTTCTGGTTCTACTGTTCTTTCTTCTGCACTTCCACTAGCTTCTACTTCTAGACTCTCTTGATTCACCGGAACAATTTGAACTTGATTTTGTGTTTGAGCATTCTTTCCTTTATCGGTACTATCATGTTGGTCATCTGAATCATATCCATAGTATATGGATGATCTAGCAATGTCCTCATCAACTCTAACATTTTCAATTTCAACCATTTTCCTCAATCATCTATTATAGCAGCGATAGGCCTTGCTCTTAGTAGAGTAGCCCAGAAATATTCCTTCATCACTCCTAGCATCAAACTTGCCTATATCTTCATCTCTCTTGATATAACATCTACTTCCAAATATTTTGAAATATTTAATAGTAGGCTTATAACCAAACCACAACTCAAAAGGAGTCTCAACAAAATTTCCATTGACATTTACCCGGTTAATAATATATACAATAGTTCTTACAACTTCTCTCCAATAGATATGAGGTACATTACCTTCCAACATCATAGTTCTAGCAGCATCTAGAATTTTTTTGTTCTTTCTCTCAACAACTCTGTTCTTTTGAGGAGTCCGGGGAGGAGATAATTGTCATTTGATTCCATGCTCTTCACAGAAAGAATTGAACACCTAGAAGGTGAACTCACCACCTTTGTCTGACCTTAAGCATTTAATCTTCAAACCTATCTCATTCTCAGCCATAGCTTTAAAAATTTTTAACTTTTCTAATGCTTCATGTTTTTCTCTCAAGAAAGCAACCCATATCATCCTAGAGTAATCATCAATAAGCAACATAAATTACCTTTCTCCTTGTAGACTTCTGATTCTGGAGGGACCACACAGATCAGTATGCATGAACTCCAGTACTCCATTAGAATGATTTTGTTTGCTCTGAAAAGAAATTCTAGTCTGCTTTCCCATCTAACATTCCTTGCATATGGTGTTAGTAGGCTTCACTAGCTTAGGAAGATATCTAACTGCTTGAGTGGAGCTTACTTTGACAATGTTATCAAAATTCACATGACACGACCTCCTATGCCATAACCAACTTACATCAACTTGAGAAATTAAAAAAAATTTACTAGCAACACTTAGGTGAAAAATGTTACCTCTTGTCTTTGTACCTAAAGCAATTACATTTCTAGAACTTCCCAGTATCCTGCATTTTTCATCTTTGAACTGAAGATTGTATCCCTTGTCGACCATCTATCTAACACTCAACAAATTATGCTTCAATCCTTCTACATAAAAGGACATCATTAGTATTATATTTACCACCAAGAGAAATAGTGCCTTTGCCACAAATCACACCAACATTGTTGTATCCAAATATTACAACACCACTGTCATATTTTTCCAAGCTTACAAACTTACTTTTGTCACCAGTCATATGATGTGAGAATCCAATGTCAATCACCCACTAATCCTTTTCTTCAATTCTGGCTGCAAGAGCTTTCTCAATGTTCTTATTACTAGCAGATAGTGGAAACTAGATCATTTTCCTTGATAGCAATGAATACCCATCCATCTTCATTTCCATTTTCCTTATCAGATTCATCATTAGTAACACCTTCTTCAGCATAATAGCATTTCTTTTGAAATCTAGGCTTGTCAGATTTGAACCTAGGAACTCTTTCAGGACACCTTAATGCAAAATGACCTATCTTATTGCAAGAGAAACATCTATTAGGAAACTTTCCTTTATACTTACCTTGTCCTCTGGCTTCTCTTTTCACAATCAATGCTTCCAACTCTTCTAATTCTCTTTCTTTATCTTCAATCTTTTTCATCTCATCTTCATATTTGAATGTATTTTTGGAACTTTCTCTAGGATAATATCTCTATTGGTTTCTTCTGGATAAAGTAACTTTAAATGAAGACTCTATCTTACGGTTAGATTCACCAAATTCACTCAATTCAAAGGAAACAAGCTTACCAATCAACATATTTCTTGTCACATTTTTTACTATCCTGAGCTCTTCAATAGCATGAGATTTCATTTTGTAAGAGGTAGGCAATGATATGAGCACTTTAGCTACAATCTCTTCTTCATCCAAGGTTCCACCGACACATCTAATACCCATCACTAGTTCATTTACTTTTTGCATGAAAGAAATAATGTTTTCATCTTCACTCATCTTCAAGTTTTCCCACTTGCCTTTCAGACTTTGTAGCTTAGCAACTTTTACTTGTGCATCTCCTTCATACAATGTTTCCAACTTCTTCCAGATCTCATATGTTGTTCTTAGAACCATCACATTTTTCATCTCTGAATCTATTAGAGCACTCAATAATGCTTCTATAGCCCTGATATTAGTTTCAACTTCTTCAATCTCATCAGGAGTAGAGGGACCATTCTGAGGAATAACATATATGTTCCTTGTAATCTTCTAGAAGGGTTCACCAATTCACTTCAAATGACACTCCATTCTAGCCTTCTACAGAGAGTCATTTGTTCCATCGAATCTAGGACTATCCTTCTTGTATGATGCCATCTCGGATCACCTCAAGCTATTAAACTTCTTCAAAGGGACCCACTCTGATACCAATTGTTGGAAAAACAAGGATAGACAACCGAGAGGGGGGGTGAATCAGTTATCACAAAATTTAAAACTTATTTAACCTTAATCTTAGATCTGATAAATAACAGTGAAAGCATGAATCAAAAACACATCAGAAACACACATAACACCAAGATTTTTTGCGTGGAAACCCTGTTAGGGGAAAAACCACATTGGAGGTTAATCCACAAGTTATACCGTATTAAAAGTTTAAGAAAAATGAATAAGGAATGCACATGCATTCATGCACACTGCCTAGAGCTCATTGCTCAAAGAAGACAAAATGTCTTACATAAAACTTTTAGATTATATCCATCTAAAGAGATTGAACTGAGAAAGTAGCTAATTGAAAATCCCGATGATAGTTCCGGTTAGGCACAAAAACACTTCTTCACACTTTGCTCAAAATTCTTCATCCTCTGCTTTGCAATTGAATGATCTAATCTTTATTCTCACATAACACTTGCACACTTCACATACCACTTCACACGTACATACATCTCAAATGAAGAAAAAAATCGTTCTTATATATCCGCTTCATGGAATTACATCAACAACTTTGTCGGTCAAAAATAAAAGAATAGATGAATACAAACTATCGGCCCAATTCATGAACAAATTTCAATGCGTACCAATCGAAGTTGGTCAAAACATAATGAAGACCTAAAACAACATCCTCGAATGTGCCAACCATTCAAAAATAAATCCACGAGGATCCATAACATGCTACGACCACCATGTTGGCCAAGAACATGAAAAACCTGAACACACAAAGGAAAAATCTTTGATCACGAGCACACCAACCAATGCAGATGCGCAATAAAGATAAAGCACCATCTAGAAACATCAACGAACATCACAAGAGCATACGCATCAACTCAAATTACCAGAATTACATTCTCTTCTAGAAACACTAGCTACAGTAACATAATAACTATAGGAACACAAAAGCTCACAAATTTTGCCAATCTTGATGCGCACCTCTAAAACTTCTAAAGGATAAACTAGATAGGCTCAGAAAAAAACCCTTTAATGCATAACTTCTAAGTACAAACATACTGAACTTTCCACCACACTGAACTTCACAACTTCATAGACAACCTCCAACATATTTAATATAATTTTCTCAATATCCTCGACATATACAATCTTCAAGACATCAATGCTAATAGTGTTGACATCAATGAAAACCACATATCAGCAATACAATGACAACATCCAAAATGTATACATATGTATATATGTATATACCTCATATATATATTCGATTATACAATCAAACATATGAATAATTGGTATCTTATCGATAGATATATATATACACGTGATGCATATACACATATACATGTATCATTGTCCTCTTGGTATCACTATTCCCATGAGCAACCTGTCCATGAGCGTGTGTAGGTACGTTACCTAAGTAGTCTCGTGTACGTGTTATCTCACGTGTATGGATTATCGTCGACATGCATATGTATACATATATATACATTCATGTATATTTATCTCATCAATCAAGTATAATAATATGAAGAAGAACTCACATGCACAAATCAATTAAACACAATCCAAGAATGCTCTTAATAGAAATCAAGATCCTTCCTAAAGCAAACACATCATTCCAAAGGATGTCTTACCAATTCCCAAAACTATGACTTGACTCAACCATTCTATTAGTGAGTGTGTGTAAGCTCAGTTAGGTTTCATTATAGGTTACCCAACTAAGTTCTTCTCTTGAGTGATAATTCTCCTCACTTCTGGAGGATTGACTATGAGCCTACATCCAACTTAACACATTTTTATGGTATTCAACCGTTCATCAAAACAAGCATTTACATTTTACTTTTCATAGTTAGAATATCAAGTTCAATAACATTCCATTCCATATATGCATTCCATCATATAACATTAAATGAAGTATTCATTCTTTCATAATTTCCAATTATTTAGATAAACAAAGTGCAACCATAAATATTTCCAATCAGAATTTCAAATACATTCATATATGAAATAATCTACCCTAACATAGTAATAGTAAATAGGTAAACACACAACGGGGTGTAATATACTCCCCCCTTGTGAACCATTATCCCTAATGATTTTATGTAGCAAATATAAACTTAACAAAGAAAAAAAAAACATTGTTTTCAAGCACTTCCAAAAGCATGTAAGACATGTGGAAATTTTTTCTCTATCTCACCATAGTCTTCCCAAGTGGCGGAATTTTTCTCCATACTGGTCCCACTAGACTTTGCACTGCAAAACCTCCCTATTACGCAAGTGAAGCTTACACATTCTGAGCACCTTGATAGGCTTGATTGTTACCACTCTAAGATCTTGTACCTATAAAGCATTCTAATCAATTACATGATTATCTCCCGCTATATACTTATTTAGGTAAGAAACATGAAAGCCATTATGCATTCAGGGAAGAGCCGGTGGCAACGTAATTCAGTAAGCTGCCAAATTTACTTCCTCAAGAATCTCAAAAGGTCCTATGTAGTGCAGAGCTAGTTTGGATGATTTCCCAAACTTGATGGAACTCTTATGAGGTTTTACCCTTAACAACACCTTATCACCTACTACAAAATTCCTTGGTACTCTCTTTGCATCTGCATAGCTTTTATGTCTATTATTAGCTTCAGCTAGTCTTTTCTTAACAATTCTAACCCGTTCCTCCATATCAACCAACATCTCTGGCCCAAGACTCACCTTATCCTCAAGTTTATTCCAACTTATAGGGGTTCAACACTTTTGACCATATAATGCTTCGAAAGGAGCCATCTTTATTGTAGAATGATAGGTATTGTTATAAGAAAACTCAACCAAAGGCAAGTAATCTTCCCACTTGTATTTATGATCCATGCAATACATTCTTAGTAGGTCTTTGAGTACTTGGTTAAAACTTTCTATTTGTTTCCGGATGATATGATAAAATTATATTTAGTTGAGTCCCAAGTGAAAAAAATAAGGTTTATGAAAACCTTGAGGTCACACATGCATTTCTATCTGAGATAATCTTCTCAAGAGTTCCATGCAATCTAAACACATCTTGAATGAATTTTTGAGTTATGACAAGAGCTCCATCAATTAAATTCCTAGGTATGAAATGTGCTACTTTAGTAAGATTTTCCACAACCACAAGAATGTCATAGGTATGAAATGCGCTAATTTTTGAGTTATGCCCTTATTCCTTGACATAGGTAATCCTTGCACAAAGTCCATACTAATTACTTGCCACTTACTCTTTGGAATATCATGTGGATATAGTAATCCCATAGGATGATGATGTTCAATTGTCACCCTTTGACATTCTAAGCATCTAGCCACAGATCTAGCAGCATCCCCTTTCATCCCTTTCCAAAAATATAATGGCTTCACATCGGCCAATTTTTTTGTCACACCAGGATGTTTGGAGTATGGTCCTTCATGAAATTCTTTCCACACAATATTTCTTAACTATTTAGAGTCAAGTACATACATTATTCCCTTATACCTAAGTAATTCATTGGGTTCAAAATGAAATCCTTCATACCTTACATCATGCAGATTGCTTACGAGTTCTTACTTAACTTGCATGCAGTACTCATCCTCCTTGCATTTTTGCAATACTTGGCCTTTAAATTTGGTTTGGATTGTCACTATTAAGGAAATATCACATCTACAACTTAAGGCATTAGCAACCCAATTTTATTTTCCCTTAATGTAGCTGATATTGAAGTCATAATCAGATATCAACTCCAACCATATTCTCTTCCATGCATTCAGATTAGGCTGGGTAAATAGATATTTGAAACCGTGATGATCAATTTTTATCTCAAAGGGATTTCCTAACAAGCAATGCCTCCACATCTATAATGCATGAACCATTGCTGCTAACTCTAAATCATATGATGCATAATTTTGTTCATAGGGTTTCAACTTTCTTGATTCATAAGCAATTACTTGCCCTTCTTGCATTAAAATTCTGCCTAAGCCTTCTCCTGATGCATCTGTGATAACAATAAAGTCACCATCAGGATCTGGTACTTTCAAAATTGGAGTAGTAGTTAACTTCTCCTTAAGTAGATTGGATGTTGCTTGGAATTATTTTGTCCACTCAAACTTCTTCCCTTTCTTCTGCAAATAAGTAATAGGAGAGGATATTTTGGAGAATTTTACAACAAACTTCCTTTAATATCCTGCTAAACCCATAAAACTTCTTACCTCAAAGACATTCTTAGGCACTTGCCATTCTAGCATTGCCTTGATCTTGGCTAAATCGACTAAGATGTCATTAGTTGAAATCACATGTCTAGGATACTGCACTTTCTTCTAAAAGAAGGTATATTTAGAGAGTTTCCCATACAACTTATGTTCTCTCAGTCATTGTAGAACTATCTCTAAATGCTTGCAATGATCCTCCTCATTCTTTGAATAAATTAGGATATCATCCAAGAAAACCAAAACAAACTTACCTAGGCAATCCCTAAACACATTGTTCATTAGGTTCATAAATGCTACCGACACATTAGTAAGTAAGGTTGGCAAAAAAAGGATAGACAATTGAGAGGGGGGGTGAATCAGTTGTAACACAATTTAAAACTTATCTTATTTTATCAACCTTTAATCTCAGATATGATACTTAACAATGAAAGAAAGAATCAACAACACATCAGAAACACACAACACCAAGATTTTTGCATGGAAACCCTGTTAGGGGAAAAACCATAGTGGAGGTTAATCCACAATTATACCCTGTTAAAAGTATAATAAAAATGAATAAGGAATGTACTTGCATTTAGGCACACTGCCTAGAGCTCATTTCTTAGAAGGGAAGGCTCACTGCCTTACATAAAATAATCAGATTAAATCCATCTGATGAAGTTGAACTGAGAAATTAGCTTCTTCAAAAGCTTGATGACAATTTCAGTTAGGCACATAAATACTTCTTCTCACTTTTCTCAAACTTCTTCACACTTTGCTCTGCACTCGAATGATCTAATATTTATTCACACATATATTGCATACACTTCACATACATTCACCGAGCATACTTCAAAATGAGGAAACAATCACTCTTATATATCCACTACATAGATTTACATCAACAACTTTGTTGGACACAAATAAAGAATAAATGAATTACAAATTGTCGGCCTCAATACATGAACAAATCTCAATGCACACCAATCTAAGTTTGTCACAACATAATGAAGACCTAAATGAACATCCTTGAATGCATTAAGCATTCAACAATTAATCCACAAGGTGTTGGAAAAAAAAGGATAGACAACTGAGAGGGGGGGGTGAATCAGTTGTTATAGAAATTAAACTTATTCAACATTAATCAACCTTTAATCTTAGATCTGATAATTAGTAGTGCAAGCATAAACCAATAACACATAAACACCAAGATTTATACATGGAAACCCTATTAGGGGAAAACTATGGTGGATGTTAGTCCACAAGATTATACCTTGTTAAAACTATAATGAAGAATGAATAAAGAATGCACTTGCATTCGGGCACATTGCCTAGAGCTCACTGCTCAAAGGGAAGGCTCACTGCCTTACATAAGACAATCAGATTAAATCAATCTGATGAGGTTGAACTGAGAAATTAGCTTCTTCAAAATCTTGATGACAGTTTTGGTTAAGCACAAATACACTTCTTCACACTTCGCTCAAACTTCTTCACACTCTACTCTACATTCGGATGATATGATCTTTATTCACACATACACACATGGAACTACACTGAGCATACACTGATCATACCTCAAAATGAAGAAACAATCATTCTTATATATCCTCTACATGTATTTACACCAATAACTCTGTCAACCACAAAATAAATAAATTACAACTTTTTGGCTTCAATACATGAACAAATCTTAATGCACACCAACCTAAGTCAGTCACAACATAGTGAGGACCTAAATCAACATCCTCAAACATGCCAAACAATAAAATATTAATCCATAAGGATCTACAACATGCTATCACCATCATGTCGGCAAAGAACATGAAAAGCTTGAACACACAAGGAAAAATATTAAATCACGAACATGTCGATCAATGTGGAGATACTAAACTGATAGAGCACAATCTAGAAACATCACTAAACATCTCATAAACATACACAACAACCCAATTCACCAGAATTGCAATCTCATCTTCTAGAAACACTTGCTACAGTAACTGAATAACTGTAGGAACACAAAACTTCATAACTTTCTCAATTCTTGATGCGTACAACTGAAACTTTCAGATAACATACTAGATAAGATCATAAACAAACCCTTTAGTGTATGCCTCCTGATCATCAACAAACACAACTTTCCATCACTCTGACTTACTTAGCTTCACTGACTACTTGCAATATATTTATTACAATTTTCTCAATATTTTCAACATATACAGCCTTCAAAATCACCAATTCTAATAGTGTTGACATCAATGACAACCACATATCAAAAAAAAAACCACAATATCCAAAAATCCCCCCCTTTGGAATTGATGGCAACACATGATGTGAAAAATAGTACCATCAACACAAGTAGTTGTTCACATAGTTCTCCCCCTTTGTTCTGCAGTTCTCCTCTCATAGCGCTTCTCTCCCTTTCTTGACTCTTCTCCCCCTTTCTTCAAGAGTTTTTCACATTATTCTTCTCCCCCTTTGAAATCAATGGAAAAGGTACACATGCTCTAATCCACATATCATCTGAACCATCTAACTACTCCCCCTAAGTAACAACCACCACAACATCAATTTGAAACAAGATCTAACTGTGAGTCCACAGATTGATGCAAAGATTTGCATCTTAGTTTAGATTAGGAGGGTAAATTACCCCTAACTTGCCTCTGAGATACTCAAATGTGTCCTTAGGCAATAGTTTGGTGAAGATATTTGCAATTTGTTCCTTTGTAGGCACATATTCCAATCTGACCTCTTTCTCACTGACTTTGTCTCTCAAAAAGTGATAGTTTATAGATATATGCTTTGTCTTAGAGTGTAGCACCAGATTCTTAGAAATTTTTATGGCACTCGAGTTATCATAGAATATAGCAATAGGATTATCATACTCAACTCTAATAACTCTCAGCATCTGCTTCATCCACAACACTTGGGTACGGTTATTTTCAACAACAATATATTCTACCTCAACAATAGATAAGGAAATGGAATTCTAATTTTTACTTAGCCAAGACACTAGATTCTTCCGCAAGAAGAACGCACCACCACTTGTACTTTTCCTGTCATTAACATCACCTACCCAATCTGCATCTGTAAACACATTTAGAGTAAGATTATCGTCCTTTGGATACCATAACCCAAAGTCAACTGTTCCTTTCAAGTATCTAAATATTCTCTTTATTTCAGTCACATGTGATTCTTTTGGATCAGCTTGATATCTAGCAACCATGCACACAACATTCATAATGTCTAGTCTTGTTTGAGTTAAATATAGCAATCCACCAATCATTGACCTATATCTTGTTTGATTCGCCTTAGGAGAGTTATCATTTTGTGTTAGCTTACATCTGGTTACCATGGGTGTACCAACTAGATTTGAGTCTTCCATGCCAAACTTTTTAGCAACTCTTTCACATACTTGGACTGAGATATAAATATTCCATCATCTAATTGAGTAATTTGCAATCCTAAAAAGAATTTCAGCTCTCCTATCATTGACATCTCAAATTCACTTTTCATTTCATCAGCAAATTTCATGCATAATTCATCACCACCTTCAAAAATAATGTCATCGACAAAGACTTTAATGATCAACTCTTTATCCTGATCCAACTTGAAATACAAATTGTTGTCAGCAGTACCTTTATTGAATCCAAGCTTCAACAAGTATTTATCTAGTCTAGCATACCAAGCTCTAGGGGCTTGTTTGAGTCCATATA